>JAEBDU010013326.1:2459426-2561300 GCA_016802625.1 Heliconius numata
TTTATGTCAACAGAAAATGCTCATCACGCTGAATAACTTTTCCTAAATCGTTGTATTGATATCTCTTATAGATTAGGCGGGCTGCTAGGGCTTCACATCAGGTATTCGGGCTATCAAAATAAATTATAGCCTATATGTAGGCGAAGACTAATAGCTATACAACAAAAGAAGTTTCATTTAAATCTGTCCAGTAGTTTTTGCGTTAAAGAGTCACAACAGACAGACAGACAAGAATTCCAAAAATTATATTTTTACCTTCTATTAGTTGTATTAAGTCCCCCTGAAGTGTTTTTTTTAGTTTATATTCAATGTACAAATTTTACCCCCTTTACAGTTTTATTATATATATAGATTTTATTATTTATTTTGCTGTAATTTTAACCTACCTTTAGGTGACCTAATCCATATGTTTGCAAAATGCACACAATTTCAGTTTGCTGTTTTAACCAGACTGTATTGGACGGTCTACTGGGTATCTCAGAAAGGCACCTCACAGTGTTATCAATACAAACAGAGCTGGTAAAGTGAGGCTTTTGATTTAAAATGAATCTAGTGGTGAGTATAAGCCTAAAATAAAGCCGACAAATAATCCCCTTCTATTTTCAGTGAAAATTCTATAAAAATGTTCCTACAATTATAAATTAATCTGAAATCACAGACAGATAAATCCATTTTATTTATGTATATTAATAGCTGTATAGATTACAAATGAAAATCTATTATTATTGTAAACAATACAAAACTTTTAATATGTATTATATTTATTTTAAAACACATCGTTTTCAACAAAAACAAACAAGCAAAATAAATATAACGAATTAAATTGAACAAAAATATAAGCAACATGTTATTTCTATACTCATATAATATGTAAGAGTAAACTTTCCACAAATACTATTGTTATACGTACTACAAACAATATCAAATTTACAGACCGATTGAAGGCGATCGAACATGAGGGAGAAATGTGGGGAACGGTGTTCCATATAGAAAATAGATACCTCAGTAGAGGTTGTTTAAAATATCCTTTCTGTTTGCACTCTTTCAATTTGTTCTTGAGATTCTTGCGAGTGTACGTACTGAAAATTCTAGTTTTGTATCTGGAATATTTTCAAATAAAAATAAATGTTCACATTATATGGATAGGTAATATTATGCAGTAGGTTCTATATTTTCTATTTGGCAGAGTTTCATTTCCTCTTTCTGGTAACGAGGTAAAGCGCTGCCTAGAGTTTCACCACACGGAACGGAAATGTCTTCGTTCCCGGATTCCCTCTGCCTACCCTGTTTTATGCGGGATATAGTTCTAGCTAGAACTAAAATTATAAGTAATAAAATTCGAGAATTTTAATCATTTATTCGAATCATGACAGTACATTTTATAACTAAGGACCAAAAATATCTATAATTAATATTATAATATTCACAAATCTCACGTACCCTTTAAATAAACGTAAGTATATTTATCCAAATATTATTACAAAAGCACGGCAATATATTCATGTTTGAATAGTTGTCGAAATCGGAAAACTTGTTCGAAATAGTTGATTTTGGAAGAAGTACAAAGAGGACTGATAAATAATTCAAATCCCGCAATGCGGGCCGCGGGGATCGACGGGATGTCTTAGACGGTCTCTGAGTGAGACACGCTCTATCCCTGAGTGAGTAAGTGAGTAAGTATTCAATGAAACATTGTTTTGATATAAATTTACTGTGAACTAAAAGTGGGAATAGTAAAGACAGTAATAAGAATCTGTTTCAGTTTCTTTGCTTCTTGCCAGTTGTAGAGTTCTTGGATAGTTAGTTGGCTTAAGATTTATAATTCAAAGTTGTTTTAAAGCTTTGCGTTGCTTCTGCAATCATAGTTTTATGGTAATATTATTATTATAAAATTATTTTTATAGGATTTGGTATTTCGGTATTTTTATTAAATAGTATAATTTTTATAATTTATTTTTTCTTATATTAATCAAGAAAGATCACAATGTGAAGTACTTCTATCAATATATTTAAATGTTAATATTTACTACTTTCGTTGTAAGACAACTGCAAAAAATGCATTGTTTAAAAAATTTGAATATAATAGAAACTTTGTTAACTTTGTTATTTAATCAAAGAGCTTTCATTGGCACTCTAACAACATTAGGAAAACTTTTAACTTCTTCTTCATTTAACGACACAAATTATCATTGACAAAGTCATTTTAAACAAAATTAGTAACATGTGAAACAGACGCGAAGTTACGTCATTAGCACTTTGAAAAGTTCCTAATACTTGCGTAAGCTTAAGCTTGTTATCCTTAAATAAGCACTGCATTGATTCGAAATTATATAATCCTTATTTCTTATACACGCTGTATCCCGCATATATATATATGCATAGCAGAGTAGACAGAAAAAACCTAGTGTTAACTTCGTTTCCATCTTTCTGCATATTGTGTGTTGAGTGGCGAAAATCAACCCTGCGCTTTGCGTTGTTATCAGAACGAGGACATGAAAACATTAAAAAATAAGTTCCCTCAAGCGAGAATCGAAGCCACCCCATATTTACAGTCATACGGTTGAGCAACTGCACCACGATGGAGTCAGCTTTTATTCAGAATAAGATAAGTACTAAATATTTGAACCGATGATTGCTCCCAATGATATCAAACGATCGTGACCCGACTGAAACCTATCTGCGCTCAGATTTTTATTATACGATATTTGAGCTTAATTTCGCTTGTGATTGTCATAACAACAATATTCTTGAATTTATTATTTTTATTATAATAAAATATAACATACTTTTAAGACGACAAAGTTTTTTTAAAAAAATATTTAAAAAAATTGTAGTTGTATTAGGCTTTTATAGATTATTTAAAACTGTGGTTTCATTTAAAGCGGTGCTGACACTTCCACCCTGTATATTGTCGTATTAATCGTATAGTACGTTTCATTCCATGAAAAATAATAAATATGAAATGAGAGCCACGTTAATGAGTCAGTCTCGACTATAGTCTCGATCTATATGGGTGCCGAGTTCTGTGTTCACTCGGGATAAAATTCAAGGTCTAGATTTTACTTATCAATTTTTTTATGAATTCGCCAGAAAATGGGGAACGGAGTGTCTGAACACTAGGTTCCTTCTGCCTACCCTGCTGTGTGCGGGATACAACGTGAAGCTGATGATATTTTAAAAGAATTATCAAACTAAAACAAAGTCTAAAACAAATAAAACCTTAAACAATTTAGTGAGCTTTGTTGCATAAACAACGCACAGCACGTGTGTGCTACATACTGGTACCCACCACTGGTTATTTATCGGTTCACCGTAATACGCCGAACCATAAAATTGGAATAGAAACACTATCGAACTCTCCCTTCCAATTTTTATATATTTACAAATTGTCTTTCAACTTATTTACTATTTATTTTGCTTTTTTACATACAAAACATAAAAAAATGTCTAGAGATCCCTTATTTGATTATTATAGCTTTGTTTAGTGGTAAATCGGGTACTTTTTTTGATATTCGTAACCATGGTATTGTTATTATCTTCTTGATTTTAAGATAAAACTTAGTGTCAAGACACTCCGACGCTTATTGTAGAGACATGATAGGATGGGAAACCTAATACCACGACAGTATGGTTTTTGACCCTGACATTTTGATCGACACCGTGGCTTAAACCGCAACCACCCTAGTAGACTAGCTCACATGCATACGATGTTTGGACTTGTCAGGTTATCAGAGGGTCGCAGGGGGCTTACAAAAGTTGCAAGGGTGTGTCTGGTTGTAAACGCAGTAGTTATGGATTCAAACCCTTTATTCAGTAAGATACAAAAAAATCTTAAATTAAATAAGGTATTTAAATATATGTACAAATTTTTAGAAAACTATTGCTATCCATATTAAAAAGGATGATGAAATATCGATTAAAACTGAGAAAAAATAGGGTAAAATTTACCCTACATAATATGTAATAAACATAAATGTAATTTTATCTGATATCAGCTTAACTTTTACTTATCGAATGTAATTACATTTTACAGCCAAAGGCGCTCACTCTCTATAAATAGATGCAACCCACACGTAGCCTCGCTAGGCCCTGAGATCATGTTATAAGATTTAATGAATATATAGGCATAAGGCTATAAAATAATAATATTGCGTCTATATTTGAATGAAATCACATTATTTGTGGGTAACGGAAGTGTCTTAATGGTAACGGATGTCTTAACTTGTTAAAAATGTACTTTTATATTTTGAGTTACGGAGAATAGACCACCTTCCTCTTAATTTATAGGAACTTTTTTTCTAGCTTCACGCTGAATCCCGATATAACATTGCAGGCAGTGCGAACTTAGTGTTAAGATACTCCGCTCTGCACTTTCCATCGAATTTTTGGGGCATTGAGTGTTGAGTGGCGGAATTCGACCTCGTGCTTTTGCCTATGATCATATTGTTAAATAATTATTATTTTTCCCTAGTGGGGATCGAATGTATAACCAGTCGCGATTGCATACTTTGTACCTCTGCGCCGCTACTAGCCTCATAGGTATTTATATTTTACAAATCTATATATATAAAATCGAAAGGTCACTCACTCATCACGAAATCTCAGAAACTACATGTGCTAGGAATCTGAAATTTTGCATAGGAGTTATTTATAGGACGTAGGTGCTCGGTAAGACGGGAATTTGCAATATTCGACTTCCAAGGGGTTGTTTTTGGGGTTGAAAGTTTGTATGAAACTTCATTCCTACAAATGCTAGGAGTCTCAAATTTTACATGGACGTCACTTATAGAACGTAGTTACTCATGGAGACAGAAATTAATAATAACGTAGTTCACGCAGGCAAAGCCGCGGGCGGGTCACTAGTAATATATATTTTTTAGTTTTACATTACACCCTACCACTAGGCCGGCTATGTCGATTCGTGCGTGATGATGTGCGATTCCCTAAAATGTAATATCGTGAGTAACGTAATCAATTCTATAGGGAAATAGAGTCGCTATGTAAACGATAGATCAAAGGGATGTTCAATATTTGTATTGCCAAAATATATGTATGTGAAATGGTTTTACTATAGAATAATGAATATAGTAGGTTCATATATTGGATATAATAAAAAAAATGGTTTAAAATTAAATTTGAAAGTGTGAATGTAAACGCGACTGTTGTAGATTCGATTTCCGCTCGGTGGAATAAAATATATTTAATATTTTCGTTTCCTAGTTCTGGTAACGAGGCAAAACGTGGCGTTGGGTTCAACCACTCAACACACAATGTTTACTTTGAGTGGGAATCGAATACACGACCTATCGCGCTTGCAGTCACGCGCTTGTGTCCCTGGCCTCAGTAATATTAACAATTTTTCCCTCCATTAACTAAAATACATAAATAGCAGCCCACTTTATTTATCGAAGCAGACAGTATCGAGATGAACTCGTATCAGCACTGAGCGCCGATAATGTGTCATTTACGAGATAACATTAACGCGCCTGCACTTTATGTGATCAATATTATAGGAGTAAGTGTGGACTGCAGACTGGTGAAACCGTGGTGGTACGGTAGATTACTATTTAATTTTGCTTTTTGTGGTAGTAACAGGTTCTATGTGATGACAATTTTAATTTGTTTGTTAAAATAAAATAAAATTAATAATGTTATGTAAATATATATTTTACATAGTTTTTTATGCATTTATTTCAATGTAAAGGGGTGGATGAGAATACATCGTTTTTCGATTGTATAGTGAAATGACGAACAAATAAGTTTTCTCTGTATTTTTATACTTCGTCGTAGATCACAAATAGCATACACAATGTAAAATATGAAACCATGCCACAATCAAATTTGACAGTTTCATTTGACAGAAGTAGCCAACTTTGTAGAAATATGTTTTCATTTCAATCCTTTCTCGAAAGTATTTACAATACTTTTGAATTCATGCACAGTTCCTTTTATTTTCCGGAAAATTTATCATATAACTAAATTAAAATTATAATTAATATAATTATTTAATTCGGAATATTTTTTTTTCAGCTTTTCAGCTAGTATTAAGACTTCGTTCCCCACTTTCCACCGATTTTTTGAAGCATTGCGTGTTGAGAGGAATTCGTAGCACCAGGCTTTGCCTCGACACCACATCGAGGACATGAAAATATTAAAAATAAAATGTATCCTATTGAGTGGGAATCGAATCCACAACCCTAAACGTTTACAGTCACACTCTTGGACTACGACGGCGTAAAATAATCCATATAACCAGAATAACCGTATATTTATCCGAGCACGAATGTGCATCGCGATAGGAGATCAACACGCTATGCTAATGAGCGCTGATAACGCGTAATATATGAGAACGTTAACACGCTTGCACTTTATGTGTGCCTACCTATACATGTTATATCAAGTGGAAATGTATATTACGATATATACTCGCGCTCCCGTCTTTGTCTATTTTCTTTATGCGAACTGAGGGCATTCTAGCACTGTGGGACAGAGCTAATGTGAAGATGATGGTTGCTAGTTCCATTTGCATTGGGGGAAATGTTTGCAGCGGGGTAGCCAAAGAGATTTAGAATAGAAAAACGTAGAACTGAGTATCAGTCCGAGTATGGACACTAGATATTTTTCTTCTAATTCTGTTAAGCCACAAAAATTTAAACTTTAAATCTTTTTAGAAAGCATCTAAAAATATCTTAATATATTTGCAACAGATAATATTATTTAACTCATAATACAGTCTAGGCTACCATAAGGTAAAGGAACCTAATGGTAACGGTAACCTAAAGGTAACTGTAAAGACGGCTTTGATTCTAATATTTCCAAGTTGTCGCAATACAAGGATTTACCATTCAACAAACATGATTTTGAATTATGGTAAAAAGGTATAAAGTTAAGCTAAAAAAATATTCACAAAAAATAATAATATTAAATATATTTAATAAGAACAGTGCATAGAAATCGAAATGAAATTATTCTATTCATAATATAAACACCACGAATAGTTCAGTAAAAATGTTATTCTTCTTAATTAGATCAACATTATTGTATGTGCGTAAAACAGCAATGAAATCACTTTAGTATCGGTGGGTTTATCGGAAAAACATTATGAAACAATACCATTTACATATTATGGTTTTATTATCGCAGGTGCCGCTATATTTCTGTATTAAAATAAATAAAATTAAGTACTACGTTGAAAATAACCTACGTAATATATTACGTTTGAGACTTGAATTCGAGTTTTATTACAAGCCTTTATCTATATAAATATTTTGGTTGTTTTAAACATACATAAAGGTATATATGTAAATATAAATACACATGTAGATTATTTTTTTAGCACCACGCCCTCACAGCAGTATTATGATATAGCATAGTATAGGGTAGGCAGAGGAAGCCTGAGCACTTAGTGTTAAAATACTTCTTTTCCCCTCTTTTCGCCGAATTGAGTGGGAATCGAACGCACAGCCTGTCGCGTTTACAGTAGCACGCTTATACCTACTGCGACACGACTGGCCTAAAAAAATGTAAATACTCTATGGACGTAATACAAATATATTTTTCAAAGAATACTTAATAATATATTCTATTCTATTACAGCTATGACGACTGATATTAATAAGAGGAGCTAGATTATAAATAGATTTTAATAAGAGTATCTGGATGTATAGATTAAATCAAAAAGAAAGAAAACAAACCCCTTTATTCTATATATAGAATAAGAATATAAAAGAAATATATAAGATACCGTAAACACAGGTACCGGAAACACAGTTGAGTGACTTACAAAAATATAATATAATAATTCCAATTCAATTTCAAAGTCAAATTTCCGCTCTCTCGAGTTATTTGTACTGCAGGCGCAGATACGAAGTTACAAAGCATGAAACCCAGTCGACATTGTTCACAGATTTCGCATAGAGCGCACCATAAATTTTACGCTTAGCTAAAAAGTTATTGAATAATTTTCCGTATCTTCTCTGTTTATTATAAATGGGGGGAGCAACTTGTTGTGTAATCAACGGCTACGTGAATTTAAAAAATAAATAAATCAGCTTCACGCTGTATCCCGCAAACAGCAGGGTATGGAGAGGGAACCTAGTGTTAAAACACTCCGTTCCCCATTTTCTGAATGCCGGGTTTTTGTCCTGGTGGATTTTCTTTCATGAATATATTATTTACATAGTATGTACGTATCATTCGTTTTATTATGTTAGTTTAGGGCGAAATATTTCTTCGATAATGACTTAAAAGCCTGTAATGTTTGTATATATATTAATACTTTTTATATTATACAATTATAATTTTATCTCCTTTCTTTTTCGATAAGATGAAAATAACAATTGAAGTCGTGGGTCCGATGTTTGTATATACAAACATATGTACATACTATATAAACATATAAACTAACGCAAGTCACCTTAATATATTTATTTTAAAAGATTCCTAACCGTCGCTCGCAAATTTATTTTCACTTAGAAACGTGAAATGAAAATATCCTGTTTTTCCTGTAGGAATTTCGGGGAAATCTTTATCAGTCCTCCCTGGCCTACCGACATGAAATTTCTTAACTTTCTAAGTCCAATAGTTGCATCTGTGCATCGTAGATAAGAAAATTACGACCCAATTTTAGAACAATTCAACAGTTTGTCGAGCTTTTCATATCTCCAGCTCAGAAATCCTTCGCAGCCATCTCGGTAACCAAGTTTGAAGTCAGCTGCTGAAGTTATTTTTTCTTCTCCCACTTCGGACAATATTATTACAATTTAACCCATATAGACCCGCCGTGCCCAAATGGGTACACCTACAATAGTACCCTTGTTTTTTTTATATTTTTATTTTTATGCAGTTTATATCTAGAATTGTAAAGATAAGTAGTATATCCTTATGTTGTAGCCGTAAAATCCAATTAAAAATTTTTTACAATCGTTCATTTCGTGCCTTTTGTAAAGCTGTTTCACGAAATCTGTGAAGGCAAAATGTAAGTATATTTATTTTTAAATTTTTCTTCTAAATACACTTGTTTTGGTACAAAACATACTTAAGTACTTAGTATTCTATGTAATATAATTACATTTGATTAGAAAAGAAGAGACGCAATAGGACAAATTCAACTTTTACGATGCTGTCCCTAATTGGGGCCAATGGGCACATAAGAGTTACATTTTTATGTTTTTATATGCATGTCCATCCAAAGTTCATAATGACTCTTAGGATATTTAGCGGTCGCAATGAACATAAGGGTCTTCAAGAAGCAATCGCAGTTGTAATTATTGAAGAAAAAAACTTCGGAGAGGTATATTTAGTTGCGCTGCCTCTAAAACCAGGTGTGGTAATCGACGAAGAAGAAGATGTAGATATATAAAGCACTGCTAATCTGCCTGCTTACTAATAGAAGCATTTATCAACCTTTTTCTAAGAGACGTAGAGGAACCGTAATCTTGAGCAACCCCGTTGGTGTAAAAGTGATCCAACTACGACTAATATACAAGGTCGTCTTGAGAAATTTAAGAATTGTTAAAAGATGAAACTCAGCAGTAAAGGATATGAAAAGAAAAATCGAGCCGATTTTGATTACTGCTTTTACCAAGTTAACTAAATTTTATTAGTGCGAATGTTTTACAGTGTGGTATGGGAGGGGTTGATCAGGCTGATCAATCTTTTTACCTATATAGCAATGCTGTACGTGGCAAAAAATGGTGGTGGGTTTTATCCACACATACATAGGATCTTGCTATTGCAAATTCGCGGCACCTGCACTTGCTAACTAATATAAACAGGATAGATTAGCTTGATTTTTTCGTTACATCGCTCGTCACGATTTAAGAGACGAAAACATCAACGTATTTATGCGACCAGCAGCTTCTGCAGTACCAAGTCTGCATCACCACGGGGTAGACCACTACTCCCACTTTTTGCTAGCAACTGAGACGTGCAATGTGCCATAAAAAAAACGCGTTGATAGTGTAAAAAGTGTTATAAAACATTTCTGTCGCAAAAATAGTTTCGAAAATTTAGATACTACATGTGCCCATTGGCCCCATTTAAGGACGGCATTTTTTTTATATTTAAATAAAAAAAAAATATTTTTTTTTTTACGTTTTTTATTTTCTTACATCGATATCTATCAATTATTACCTAAAAAACCTTTTATTTACTGCTAGTTTGGCTATGGGTCTAAATGGGTTAAACTTTGAAGTCGTAATTTCAGAATATTGTAGCGAAAGAGAATTTGTAACTCAATTTAATTTACTTTTTATAGAAGCGGTGTAGGTTTAGAGAAGGATGTACTTCTGGCAATGGGTTTAAATTATGTATTCGTATAGTACTTTTACAGATTTTAATTCGTGTATAAAAACAAAAATGATACTTTTTTATTTAATTATTATTGAATTTGTCGTTATAATAATTAAATAGTTAAAATTCAGAACATTGAAATTATTTTAGCATACTTATTGGTTGTTTATTTTACGTACACGCTATTGTATAACACAATTGCATGTTTTACTTTTTAATGCGACAATTAATTTTACAATTATATAATTGAGGCCAGTTGTGGCACAGCGGTGACAGTTAATACGATTGGTTGTGGGTTCGATTCCCACTCGAGGAAATGAGATATTTAAATAGTATTTTCATTTATGTGCTCTGGTGTCGAGGCAAAACGCGGCGTAGAGTACCGCCATCCAACGCACAATGTCTCCAGAATTCGATGGAAAATGGGAGTGGTTCCCTTTGCGTACCCTGCTACATGCGTCATACAGCGGAAGCTGAAAAAAAAACTATAATTAAGTCGCTTATACAACATTTAACATCGTTGCAACTATTGAAAATGTAAAATGAAACGAAGTTTTAAATCGGAGATTTTAATTGAAATGACAATAAAAACAGAACACATCGGCTACACGGCCGGCGGCCAACGATGCGAGGACGCGCTACTGATATCTCCGACTCGAAAGCTTTCACTGATAACAGAATTACACCTTGTTCGAACGAGATAAGGTTGCAAATGCAACTATTATATAAATAGTAATGTAGAATCCAATGCAGGTAATACAGGGGAGATTAACTTTAATGATTAAAAAATTCAATTCGATATAAAACTTTTAATAGTATTCTAAAGTGCTACGACTGAGCGTACTTGTATAATACTTTTAAAATGTTATAATCATAAAGATTTCTATAACTTATTTTATATAACTTCTTAGAACATATATTTTGCAAAATTAAATGCTTCTATTTTCTTCTTTAAAACTAGTCTTCTTCTGTCCCAATCCTGGTATTTAATTGTGGTGGTAGGATTGCCATAGCGCTCTTAAAGCGTAGATACATCAAACTGTCACAAATAGGCGCAAGGGTAATCCTATAACCCCTTGTGAATGTGCATTAGGACAACCGGAAAGCATACATATGTATATAACAAACTATACGCTTATGAAATTAAAAACTTTGTTAATTATCGCTATCCTAATATACACTATATTACTAGAGTGTTTTCCTGTCGTGCTAGATATTTGTTTGAGTTTGCGGGATAAAGCGTGAAACTAAATATATATTAGGCTGGGCCAAATTTATTTTTGTAAATTATTTTGTTAGAATTAATGAAAAAACAACTCTTTTCTAATAAAATAATTAAATATTATATTAATTTAATACGAATAGAATGTGGTAAGGAATTACCAAATTGCGTCACGATCCCCTTAAGAAAATGTTGCTTTCTGTTAGGCTTCTTAGTTTAAATCAGCATTTACCCAACAAGTTGGGTTTTAACTTACAAAGATAAGGGAAATCAATGAGGGGCTTTAGCCCCATTGAATTGATGACCTATTTTTGTATAAGCTGAACGGCCTTGACGTTAATGGAGATTTTAACTTTTATTATACTTTGGATTGTTTTCTTGTGTTTGGATGAGTTCTGCCACTCAACACGCAATGCCTCCGAATTCGGCAGAAAGTGGGGAACGGAGTGTCTTAACACTAGGTGTGTCTTATACTTATATTCTTATACATATACTCTTATAATTAACGGAGTGTCGTATACTTTCTTATACTAAATTATAAAATACTAGTGAACCCAAACGCGGCTGCGCCCGCTTGAACTATACGAATATTTATTAAATATATTTATGAAATTATTTTCACTTTTCAATAGAGAGATGCGTTAAGCAAGCTCATTTTGGGTGACGTTTTCTAACAACAAACTTTGCAAATCGTTGCTTAGCAACGGCGGTTGTTATAAACATGGCGGAATAAATTGCATGTCAAATTAATAAGTATTTTATTGATATATATCGAAAATGTTACAAATATGAGAAAAAAAAGTATCCTATATTCATCCCGAGACCCTCAAGTATCTCTATATGAGTATTTTATCACAATTAAATTAGCGGTTTGACCCTGATTGCGTAAAAGACAGACAGACAGACAGACAGAGTTACTTTCCAATTTATAATATAGCTATGGATTTAACACATTTTCTATTTTTATATGTGAAAAAATAGTGTTGAATTTTGCAGGCCATTTTCAAAGGAGATAACGAATCGCGAGGGAGGTGAGATGATTAGTTTCGAACAGAGCGCCGATCCGCAAGAGGGATCTCCCGCTATAAAAGTAAATTGAATTGTTCCTCGAATGCCGCTTCGATATATGTATGTATCTACAAATAATTTTCTACGTTTTTAATTTTACGACATTTTTGTCCCCTTCAAGTTATATATTTATGTTACAATAGAATACCTTAGATTTTTCATTCTGTTTTCACGATCGTAAACGTAGGGGGTTTGAATAGCTTTAGTAAGAAAAGTCATTCAATAATGGGTTGGAAATATTAACTGAAATTTATATAGATTTTACTAATATGCTGTTAGTTCACGCTGTATCCCGCACACAGCAGTGTAGGCAGAGGAAACGTAGTGTTAAGACACTGCGTTTCCCACTTTCCGCCGAATTCTAGAGGCAGGAGGCAGTTAAGTAGCAGAACTCAACGCCACGCTTTGCTAGACCAGAGCGAAGAAATGGAAACATAAATTGATATAAATATTTCATCTCCTCGAGTAGGGATCGAACCCACACCCAGTCGGCTTACAGTCACACTTTCTGCCTCTGCCTCACGACTAAAATTCAATAACAATAATTATAAAACAGAATCACATTCCTACCACAATATTGTAACTGAGGTCGGCATTATAAAACTTTGACAGTAAAACGTAAGTCAGCGGCGTTGGGCCCCGCCAGATAACGTTGTATAGGCCTCTTAGTGGAGTACTTTTGCTATTAACAGGGTGACCCCGCTGTTGGTGTAAGCCAGACTGTCCTTAGTTTCACTTTAACTTCGACTTTGATTAGACGACGAGGACAATGCGCTCGACATTCGCTTTAAGAAGCTTAGTCTTTTCCCTCTCTAAGATTACAGTTAATCGAATTCGATCTTTACTGAGAATTCAAGTTTCTGCAGAGAAGTATATTTAAAATCACTGAAAATAATCTACAAAAATAAATTTGAAAGTAGCAAATTTAATTATAAATCAATTTAGTACAAAAGCTTTAATATAATATTACAAATATGAAGCCAGTGGTAGCGCAGGGGCACAAAGTATGACTGTAAGCCGACTGGTTGTGGGTTCGCTTCCCAGTCGAGGAAATTAAATATTTATTAATAATGTATATCCCCCTTTCTTCGCTCCGGTGTCGAGAAAGAGCGGCGTTGAGTAAAATGATTTAGCTTCTTGATAAATCCTCAAATGTTTGTGGAACCTAAATATTATTTATACCCACCTTTAGCTATATAAAATTAAATACAATCAATACATTATTTCCCACAAAATGGCAATCATAGACACCTTAGTTATAATTGGTAAAAGTTAGCAGGCGACGGCTGCGGACCGCGGCCAACTTTTACTTATGCCTCTATAATTGCTTTTATTGCTTTTCTACTACTATTAAATTGGCGTTATTGAGATAAATTACACTGTTCATGTTCAAATTATCATTTCAACCTCAATTAGCCTAAATGGAAATAAATGTATTTTATTGTCACATTTATCGCGATAATTATTATTTAGGACAGACGTTTCGAGTCTATCTAAGTTTCGTAACAAGTTTTAATTGCTTAATGATACGAACGAATTCCTTCACAAAATATAAATAATGCAGAATATTAAATATCGGTTAAGTGCAAGTCAGACCTCCACTGAGGCTTCCATGCCCATTTCAGGAATAGTCAACGGGAAGTACAACTTATAAAACTTGACAAATATGCACTCATTTTGAGGAAAATTGAGTTCAAATATAAGCTTATATTTTTTTTTCTGTGAAATACCTATAAATTTTCACTTTTAAATTTTTCCCTTTATTTGTTTATGAAGAAGTTGATGACGGAGCATGAGGCGCTCAGTTCTCCCTAACTGTCCTACTATTGACAAACTTGAACATAAAAAATGTCCTAAAAATATTTACACTAAATTATATTAAAAAAAAACATTTAATATACCCAAATCCTAGATACCACATCAAATATCAAATAACATTAACAGAATGTTGAATAGTCTGTATTTAATAAATATATATTTTATTAGGTCCATATCAGGATAACAAGGCTGAAGATTGATGATGCTCATGTCTTCGTTTTATTTCCCCGCGGATAATCTCGTTGTCTCCGGCTTAAAGACATGTAGGAAATACGGGGGCAATTTTCCTCCAACTACAGAAAAATGGGGAACGCTTAACATCGCGGTTGGGTGCTCCTGAGTAGGCGCTGGCTTATCCCGTCAGATGAAAAAAGAGCTTTGTGCTCGCGAGTAAATTATATGTAACGAACGCTATGTAATTTGCAGAATATGTAAATTAAAGTACAAGCTTTCAAAAATTTGTTTAGTCACGCGAGAAGATAGGGTATGTGAAGTTATACGATAATAAAATATGAGGTATCGCATGGATTTTTGTATTATATTAGCTTTGAGTGGATAAAGTAAACTCGGTTCGATTTTCTTCATTGTTAATGTAAGTAAATTTTTTCTTCTTTCTTTTTCTAGAGACTACTACTTGCTCTTGATGTTTACCTAAATCAGTTCAAATAAATGAACATAAATATAATTTACTATATTAGTTATGTCTCCGATGGTTATAGCATCTATAAACAAGACGGTAAGACTTTCAATTTTTTTTTAATATATATATTTTTTTAAATAAATCAAATGATTATATTGTGACCGCGATGATTATAAAGTTGATTCGCAATTAGATATATATTTATATTTCAGACATGTTTAATTTTTATGAAATCTCTATAGACGGAACAATGATTTACGGCATACTAAAGATAAATTTAAAAAAATAGAGTCCCTATTATGAGGATATCTTTATCTATACGTAAGAATAGAGCCATACTAAACCTTGAAATTTTACCAATAAAAAATTTGCCCCGAATAATAAAAAATAAATAAATTTACAGGAACATATATGGACCAACGGTCCAGTCCAGAAAAAGTCCAGGACCCACTTTCCCAGAAAAATATCTCTAGTTACGCCCATATCTGCAATGTGTTAATAAAATTAAAAATATCTTTACATTTATATCTCAACAAAGTATATAGAATATTATAAAGTAAAACGTATTTTACGACGTGACAGCGAGATACAAGGTAATAAGAGATGTGGCGGTTCATAACCAGGAAGACATCCTCAAAGTACAACACATAAACCACGGAATGAACTTGTTCATAGAACGCTTTAGTAGACGAGTAAATGAAACATATCTTCTAACAAAATGTTCATGTTTTATTATTTGATATTAATTTTGTCATTTTATTTAGTTATATCGTTGTAAAATGTAAACGTTGTAATCTAATGTCAATGGGGGATAATGGGGGACGGAGTGTCTTAACACTAAGTTCCCTCTGCCCTGATGTGATCAGGATACTGCATGAAGATTTAAAAAAGTACAATTATAATATTACATACTGGTACATGATGTATGCCATAATATGCTAATAGTATAAAATTGTCATCGATCATTGAAATTGGACGTGAGAAGAATAAATCTCAATTCACTTGGCATATAGTATGAATATTTTCAACAGCATTTTTCATCAATTTTCCATACTTCAATTAATTTAATATATTTACGCCATTCATCGCTTGATATGTGTCTAACCGAATGTAATGGTAGTGAGTCAAGTCATTGTCATTTTTTTGAGTTTCACGCACGTTTGATTTTTCTCAGTCCTGTAAAGGACCGTAAATTTGGATATTTCGTACTAATTGACTTACTCCACGTTACCTCAAGATAAATGATCTCGATAGGCAGACAACAAAGTGATCTTAGATTTCCGTTTTCACCATTTGAGGCACGGAACCCTAAAAACTATACTTTCAGCAAAATTCAATGCGACACAAACGTTAATATGCAATTTAAAATAACGATAGTAATTTGTAACATGCCAAAATATATAGCAAATTGTCAAAGTGCCATTGTAAGCAATTTGTATGCAAACACCAACATATTTAACATCAATAATATTCCTAATTTATTTGACGCAATAAACGTTCTGCAAATTAAATCCATTTGACCTTTTATAGCAGCGATTTATTATTGGAAATTATATTAATAAATATTCTATAATCCTTAAATTGAAATATCATTGGTTATCTGTAATCGTATTAGCTTACAAATTGAGTCGGTAGACGAGCGCGATGTTTCATAAAAGGGATTTTTTTACTTGCTTTTTTTTTGCTTAACCCTGTATTCCGCCCATGCTAGGGTCGGCAGAGAGCACCTGTGAACGTAGTGTTCGTTCCCATTGAAACACTTCCGTTCTCTTTAAAGCATTACCTGTGGGACAACAGTCACAAATGAAATTTTCTTTGCATTTGCAATTCATAGAAAAATAATAACTGATATATTACTATTACAAACAAAGAAAGATAATTTCCCAATTCCCAATAATGTATACAAATGCAAACAAAAGATAATTTAAGCTATCTTTATTTATTAATTAATTACAAAAGGCAATATTATAAAACAATGAGAGCTGACTTGCACTACTCGTATATACAAATGACTTCCGGCCCCTTTTTCATACAATATGCGAATCACGAAGACAATGTTTATTTAAAAATAACTGTATGAAATATTAAATATTTATATGAAATACTGGCAATTTGTTTGATTGCCGCTATGGATTTCAATTTTCAATTGCTTTGTAACAGCGCTCGCTATAAATCAGATGTGAACACAGTTTTATATGTCGCTGAGTAATGGTTTCTGATGCTGAAGTCTGAAATACGAACACAGTGAAGGAATGTTCGGTGAAAAGATGAAAACCGTATGTTTCCATCTTTCTACCGAACACTCCGTCGTTCTTAATTTCTTTGTCTAACTAAATTCGTTATTTTATAAAGTCATGCACTTAATTTCTAGCCAATCTAGAATAAATAAAATGTAATATTATGTAGCTATATGTTTACCTTGTACATTTTTTAGTTTTTTTTTTTTTTATGGTAAAAGGACAAAGCAAACGAGCGTTCGGGTCACCTGATCCACGCCGACGACCCCGTGCAACACAAGAGGAGCCACAGGTGCTTTACCGGCCTTTGAGGTAGAGATAGACGCGCTTTCTGAAGGCACCTATACCGTACCGACCTGGAAACACTGCCGCCATACCACAGTTCGGTGGCAGCTTTATGCTAAATCCTACATTTAGCAGGATAGGCATAGGGATCTAGGGAGCCTAATGTTAAGACACTCCGTCTCCATTAAGACATTTCCGTTCCTCACATAGCGCCGAAATCTGGAGGCATTGTGTGTTGAATGGCGGAATTCAACGCCGCGCTTTACCTCGTTCAAGAGCAAATAAATGAAAATATTAAATATTTCATTTCCTGAACTGGAAATCGAACCCATAACATATTGCGCCTTTACCTCATTATTAACCCCCTCGCGGCTTCGCCCGCTTTAACTACTAAATTATTCCATTTGTTTTTTCCAGGATTCCAGGATTTTCCAATTGTTTTACACAGTAAGGATTTTTTAGTAGGTACCGTAATTTTAAACGGCGGATTTTTTTTTTCGAGCTTGTGGTTAATGCTGAAGAGAGTATTCTGTCCCTATTGAAAAGCAAGCACTACGTGGCTGTCTGTGAGGAAAATTAAATAGAATGCAACGGCCGGGAATCGAACCCGGGCCGCCCGCGTGGCAGGCGAGCATTCTACCACTGAACCACCGATGCGTGTAAGGCAGGCGTGCGCGGCGGACGCATGGCGAGTGGCGAGCAGTTTCGCAGCAAGGATTTTTTGATATTGTAACAACTTCTAAAGTACTAATTATAATGAAAAATAGTAAAAGACAGTTTTTATCTACATTAAATAACTAATAACGTAACTAATATACTTATTTATATGCTGAGAGTAAGGGATAAGTGAAACTTGAGTAACATACAGCTGATGTGTCAACGGCGGGATGTGTCAACAACTAAATGCGTTTTTCGATATGCTCTCGTGGACTTTTTTGTAGATCTTATTAAGATGAATAATACTCCAGTACATTTTTTTCATGTAGTACTTACCATTAAAGCAGCGCATGCGCGAAAGTGTCTCAACGGGTAGGACTTTATACACATTTATCGTATTTATGTTAATTTACATAAGAATGTACAAATAATAAACTATATATAAATCTTCTACGAAAAATACTCAACCTAATGGTGAAAACCGCATCAAAATCCGTTGGGTGGTTTAGAAGAAGAAGAGTTAGAAACAACAGACAGACACGAAAAGCGACTTTGTTTTATAAGATATAGGATAGGATAGGATTATATTCAAATTATAAAACATCAATATTCTCAACTTTTCTAATATCATAACATAAAAATATATCTTTCCAAATCTTTACCTACCCTTAATCAACTGAGTAATAACTTTGAAATTTAGTCCAAACTGACTACCTAAATAACACTAAAGTAACAAAGTACAAGTACACAATACGCCCCGTAGATTGCAGCCGCCCGCTTAGTTTGAGACTCATCTGGCGGCTAATCCCATTGGAAGGCGTTGCGGCTCCAATCACCGCGACAACATAACGTAACTTAGTTACGCGGATGCAGGGACGGAGTGTATCGCCGTTGATATCACTTGCTAACTAAATTATAACAGCTATTTGCTTGTGAAATTGATAGATTTTGTCAATTTTCTAAAATTTAAGGAGAATATACACTATATTGAGTTTTAAATAAGTTAACACTGTGTTTGGTGTAGTATTAATATGATACCTATATATAATTATTAAACTTCAAATTAACACAATTTTACTGATTATAATGCGGCGTTGAGTTCCGCCACTAAACAGGTAATCTTCCAGAATTCAGTGAAAACTGGGGAACGTTTCCGTTTCCCATTGGAGATTAACACTAAGTTTCTAGGTTTCTTCTGCCTACATTTTTAAGGGAGGGATACAGAGCGCGTGAAGCTGGAAAAAAAAACACATCTTTGAATAAAAATGTACTACTAAAAACAACATTTAATGACCAATCTACTACTAAAAAACTACATTTAATACATAACGTCTATACAAATTTTCTCAATACTAATTACTGCAAATATTTAAATTAAAACTCATACGTACATTTTTAATAAAACTTCGAAACTAATATGAAAACCAACTCAACAAACAAACCTACATAAAAACAAGAAAACAAAATATAACTAGACTAAAACTATTCACACGCAACGCCGGCTGTTTGTATTTCCAACGTTTTAATTAAAAACCGATCGACCTATATTAATTAACCACAAAATGACCCCTGTTAAATAAACTGCCTCGTTCTGCTTAGCAACGAGGTTTCTTTGGAAATTCATAATAATTTCTATTCAGATTTATATTTCGTAATACGATTCCGCAAATGTTTATTATTGATTTTAGCTTTTTAGGTTTTTTAATTAATGTTTTGCTTAAGTGTTAGATTCTGGGTGCATTTTGCGAACGAAAAATGTTAAGAAAACTTTCTTATTATTGTTATCTTCACAGCAGCTTTATATAGCAGAGTTAAGGGGAGCTAGTGAGACACTTCCTCTTGAGTAGCGGAACTCAACGACGCCTTTTGCCTCGACACCGGAGGGAAGCAATATAAATATAAAATTAAATAAATATTTTATTTCCTCGAATGGGGATCGAACCCGCAACCAGCTGCATTTACAGTCACCCTTCGTGCCCCTGCGCCACGAATGGCATCAAAAGTTTGATTTTATTATAAGTATAAATATACATTTTCCACCACGTGATATCGAATCGAAACCACCATCTCACCAACACACCAACTGTGCCACAACGGTGTTAATATATTCATCTCAATATCTTCCAATGGCACTAGTTCTAAATTACCTCTAAGTCACGTACGTATCAAGTACGTCACAATGCCGTAGAGCGTCGTCGCTTCCCTCACGCGTGCTTTAACGCTGCCAATTTGCATCGTGATACGTCATGTTCACTCGGAGTTCACAGATATTTGGTATGGACTAATGTCTAATTGATTTGAGTTTAAAATAGGACTTCTTAGTATACTAATATTATAAAGCTGAAGAGTTTTGGTTGATGCGCTAGGTTCAGGTTGAAAGTGAAAAAATATTTTGTATTGCATAGTCATCATGTTAACTTTCTCTTAAAAGCTAATGTATATTCGTAGAATAAAAATATATAGCTTATTTAGCCTTATAATATACTAGCGACACTATAATGAGGCAAGCTATATCATTTTTTTTTTATAAATAATGTAGTCTGTATTATTCTGATATACAAACTATTTAACAGTAAATTTTTATCAGAACCTGTTCAGTAATTTTTGGGTGAAATTGTAACAAGCATCTATCTTCACAAGCTTACACATCTATATCTATATCTATATATATAAAATCGAAAGGTCACTCACTCATCACGAAATCTCAGAAACTACAAGTGCTAGAAATCTCAAATTTTGCATAGAAGTTACTTATAGGACGTAGGTGCTATCTAAGACGGGAATTTGCAATATTCGACTTCTAAGGGGTTGTTTTTGGGGTCGAAAGTTTGTATGAAACTTCGTTACTACAAATGTTAGGAGTCTCAAATTTTGCATAGACGTCACTAGGACGTAGTCATGGAGACAGAAATTAATAATAGCATAGTTCACGCGGATGTAACCGCGAGCGGGCCGCTAGTATATAATATTAGCAGGTTCACGTTAGACGTATTTACCTTTGGCAACATAAACAAATGACACAAATGTAAGTAAAAGGAGCCTACTGGCTGGTTGCAATTACGTTACGGTGCCTAATGTACGAGGCATTTGTAACCGTCGGGCGTCGGGCGTAGGGCTTCGGGCGTCGCTGAGTAGTAAATAAATTGTGGTATTGTGGTCGGTGGTGGACGTGAGGTGACTGCGGCCTCGATGCCGATTCTACAGGAATTTCTGCTGTACACAAAGCTAATAAGTCCATTTAGTGCAATCGCAAGCGGACTTAGCATTTCTTACTGGGTTGAGGCGGTTTTAGAACAATTTAGTTTTGTTAAAGCGTAATTAAACCATTATTTAGTTTTTTTTCTCGTAACAAAAAATAATTGGTTGTTAAGTTCATTTTTTTGTGAATTTAATCAGTTTGGATTGCATTGCATTGCTTTGGAATTTATTGGATCAATTGTTAGATGGGGATAACTATTAACTAATATTGTTACATTTTCTACTGTGTGCTATGTTCCAATTACGTCATAAGTGCATCGAAATACGCCATAGCCTAAACGTAATTGCATATAAGTCCCTCATATAAGTATACTTGCTTCTATCACTAGCTTCCCAAGTGGAACTAGCTTCCCAAACAGAATTAACTAATTTTTTTTAATAACATGACTCATTCTAAAAGATAACTTTCAACCCAGGTTTCTGTGGGTAATCTTATAGCCTTCTACGATAACACGACTATCCAAATATAGTTAATTTTTCAATTGGAACCACTAAGTCCTGAGGTTAGCGCGTTCAACCAAACATACTCTTTACTTTTACATACAATATTAATATCGACTATAGAACATATAAGTATGAACGTAATTGTATATGTAAATAATAGCTATTGTATATAGATTGTTTTTGTTAACTGTAGCCAGCAGCGGTGAACGTTCCGATAAAACAATTTAAATCTACATATATTAGTATAATATATTATTTTCATACATTATGTTAATTTCCCCATTTCAATATAGTGATTAAGCCACATTTCCCTCATTCTATTTTGCCAACGACGCGAGAGTAATTAATAGATATGCATAATTTACAGTCAATGTGAATGTTATTCACAATCTCGTAAAAGTAACCGCGCTGTATTTTTATGTTGGCTGTTGAATATATTATAATGTACGGGTGTTATTTTGTATGAGATAATAAATTTTCAAAAGATTTAAAGTTAAATGTACATATTGTAAGTATATGTCATGGAGGATGGTGTGCCAGTGGCACAAGCGTGTGACTGTAAGTGACGATTGACTGTGATCCAATAATTTCTTTCTCAGGCAGAGCGCGACGTTGAGTTCCGCCACTCAACTTCAAAAATTCAGCGGAAAATGGGAACTTTCCGCTGAATTTACGGCGCCTTCTAACACTTGAAAAGTGTTGAGTTTCTTGCCGGCTCTTCTCAGCAGAACTGCCTTCCGAACCGGTGGTAGCTTTTTGTTCATATGTTCATTCGACGATTCAAAAGTGCTCATTATAAGTTTATTTGAATAAAGAATATTTTGAATTGAATTGAATTGAACTAGGTTATCTTTGCAAACCCTGTTATATGAGGGATACAGCGAAAAAAAAATTATACATGTCATTACACAATCTTTGAAAGTATCCACTGGACTTTGAATTCTGGGCTCTTCTGGACAAATAATATATTTCCACGTTCAGAAAATTTTCATGTAAAATTTCAGAGCTCAACTATGCTGTATTAATATGTAAATAACCTGTAAATATAAAAAGTTTCGTATTTTATTTTAATCTTTCTTAAAACATAGCGGAATTTTAACTTGCGCCTTATTCTAAACCTTCCAAATATTCCAAGAGCAAAAAAATCAAAATATAAAGTTTTAAACTTGTCAATTATTATTTTCCTCCACCATACCTTCCTTAAGATATAATTACTGAACGATAACGTGAGCTAGGCGTACTACACCTAATAGCTCTCAAGATGCCGAGCTTATTATCGCATGCGCAATTATACATGATGCTGCATTGTGCTTGAGAGCACGCTTAGAGTCAACGACCTGCTCCTCCTCCTTTCGTCTGTTTAACATATCGCTCGTTCGGTGCAACATTGACGTAATTACAGTTTTTTGTTACGGGTTTGATTCTCGGTCTGACCATGAGGCAAAGCATGGTGGTGATTTCCGCCACTAAACACGCAATGTCTCCGCAATTTGGTGGAAAGTGGAAGACGGGAATGTCTTAATGGAAACGGAGTGTCTAAACACGTTTCCTCTGCCTACCTTGCATGCCCTGAAAGTAAAAAAAAATATAGTTAAAAATATTTTATTTTAATTAATTTATATCTTCACGAATTTTCAACACTATGTAGAGTAGATAGAATAAACTTAATTACATCTATATCACTTAGTACTTTAATATCCGCCCACTTCAGTTTTGTATTGTAAACGAAAGCCTATGTACTTCTAACATTATCACGAAATTCAACAAAACAATTTACACGTGTTTTAAGTATTTTAAATAATTATTTTCTCTAAATGGAGATCCAATCCACTACCATCGCGTTCGACATTACTACAGAAATATTAAATACATTGTATATAACTAAAGGAATAAAATGAATATCCATCTATGTAGGTACACGAGCACCAGCTGTTCAAATTTTCTACGTTTTAATTAAACCTCAATCAACCCCGATATTAATTAACCATAAATTGAATCTTACATTGTAAAATCATGTTGTAGATTCGGTCGTATCGCAAATAACATTTTATTAAATTACTTGTTTGATTATTATAAATATATATCAACATAAATATAATAAATATTTATTTTATTTTAGATGGCGAATGCTATTGTTAAAATATATAATATTAATAAAATAATATATATTTTAATTATTAATCCTTAGCTTCCTTTGTATTATTGGTTAATTCATGTTTCATGGCTAATAAATAAAGGAATAAACTCACATAATATGTAAAGTAATAAAAAGTTATAACAACATACATTAGAAACTAAAAAACACTTTTAAAGAAAGAAGGCGTGCTAGAATTTCATCATCTAGCTTCGAGGTCCATCATTATAGAACTTAGCCATAGACTAAAAAAGAACAAAGATACATGGGACGTATCACACTTTTTGCGCATTACCGTTCTTTTTAAGTTTTATTTCTAGACAAAGTCGAAATGATTCTAGAAATGAATTGAAGACAATTGTAGACAAGCCGATATCTTTTAGCAAACTGAGAGAGATTTCGGTATTACTCCTCTCGCATCGACTGTGTACTAATTTACCCTATTTCTGATCAGTTCGTTAGTGAGTTCTACGTGCATATTTACTTTAAAATTTATATCATTCGGAATATCTTCCATGTTTTCCATGAAATTGTAAGGTTTATTTTTATTATATGTCCAAAAGTATATAGGAAAATGTCTTATTATCGAAATACCAGCACAGATTTTCGTTCTCAAACAGGTTTTGAGAATTACGAGAAAAATAAACATGTTCAAGCTAAAATCTATTATGAAAATCAAAATCTAATTCCAACTAAAATTGATACGTCTGATATAAATAAAATAAAATATGTATTACATACGGCAGATGCTGGCGATGTATGGTATTTTATCACAGCTATGCATTTCAATTTGCTATTCCTTTGTTGCAAAACGGTTGCATCGATAATTCAAAAGTGAACACTTTTATTCAATTAATTCAAAATTGAAAATATTATAAACAGATTACATTTTACTTGATTTTTTTACGAAGCATATAAAGTTTGTTAGTGTATTTCGACGTAGGAATTCTCCTAGATTTTTTTTATTATGATATAATCATTATAATGAAACATTTACTTTTATCATTGCTTTTTGAGGTTTTTAAATTATTCTTTAAGTACAAGTCTCAGATATGGAACTATAAAGTTTAAGAACCAGTAGCAGAGCATAGCAAAACCTCTCATAAAAAAAGCACTAACCCCGAAGTTTCTTAATTCATAACTATAAAAATACTGAAGCTTAAAATTTACAAGGTACTTATCTAGTTAAATGAATAATGAAAATATGGCAAACGACCTCCTTACTCATTTAAGGTCAGGCGATTAACCGCTTTGTGTCACTAAACGGTGACATTTGCATAGGGTTCTTTATAGCCGGTGGCCATGTCATGAAGTTTTATATATTTCTTGTGAAAAGGAGGCAAAGAAGCGAAATAAAGATTTACGTTAAGTTTTACGAGCTACGTACAAGCATTTTCTCTCATAAAAGATTATCCAGAGACAGTGCCTAAGCACTCCGTTCTTCACTTTCGTTTTGAGTGACGATACTCAACCCTGCGTTTTGTAAAATTTAATGAACTTTAATACTTCGTTGTGTCATAATTTGGAATCTGATTACACATAATTATTGTAGATTTTTTTTATTGACATATTTGTGTACATTTATTTATTTAAAAAAAAACCGAGCAAGCGATTTTGAAGCAATGTTAAATCAATGATAATATGTATGAAGAATCACTTCTTGTAATTAAGTTTTTTTATAATTCTTACTATTGAAGAACTAAAAGAGAAGTAGGTATGTACTATTTTTTACATTTATTTTAAATAATACAAATATTTCCTTTCTTTATTAAATCATATCAAAGAGACTTAGATAATAAAACACTCTATATTTTAAGGGCAGAAAAGGGTAAAACATAGAAGAATCGCTATGCATCCGTAAACAACTTTCGAAAGAAGGATCCAATTTGGTTTTACGGCGCGATCTCTTGTTGAACCGGTCGCTGTCAAAAACAAATCAGTGCACTTCACTCGTGATTCTGTTTTATATCGCAATATAACATGGTTTTTTTTTTTCTAAAATATCATATAAAATGTAAAATATCATTTTATTGTAGTATTTTTTACTTTTTTATTCGACAGTCATACAGATGAAAAAAAAAAAAGAGAATTTAAAAGATATTTCAATAATAAATATTTTTTTAAATGTTTTAAAAAAAATTAAAATGAAGTAAAATTGTTTTGTAAGATTATGTTTGTTGCTTTTGTACTTAAAAGCCACCATACCTACTACTATTCTATATATGTATATAATAAAATTTATAAACTACTTAATATTCTTTTCAAATTTTTCTATGAATAATAATGAAAACATAAGGAATTTGTTATTAAAAAAAACAGATTATAATATCAAGAAACTCGACCAAAAGTAACTGCAATATAACGAAAGCAACCATTACTTCGATATCTAAGCTAGTACCTATAGCTTGTTTAGTATGGACTATGTAGTTAGTACCCCTTTCCCCCAGTCTGAAATCCATCCAGCAATTAATCTCATTCTAAGGCATTGCGGCTCCAATCATTGCTACAACGCTAACTGAATACGAGCACGAGGCATCGCCGCGGGAGATCACTTGTTAACTAAGTCATTGTTCTCGTGTACGGTGTTGCCGATAACTTTGTCTATTTATAACGTGTTGCTGAAATTTAATATTCAACGATATATAGGTAGGATATGTATGATAGGAATTTTTATAAAAATCTTCTACCTATAGAAAAAAATAATTACAAACTTAAGTTGTTTAAAAGTTGACAAGCTTAAATTTGTCGGTCATATGCACCTCTTTCCAAACTCTTTATTTGTATTGTAAGTTCTCACTTCGTGCCAAATTTCATAACTGTAGATCCATGGATCCAAGGATGATAGATTTTTATGTAATCTTTTAAATATATACCTACTATTAATTCTGCATAATTCTATATCTAATTTATAACAAGAAAACGAACAAGAAATATTTTACTCTTTTAGAACAAAAAACAGAACAAGAGGAAGAAGATTTTATTTCAACTTAAAATTTAACCATGCATATTCAACTCTAACAAACACTTAATTCACATGTCATAAAGTTATTAAGGAAGACCTTCCAATTGTACAATACGGAGAAGCTATTAACAAAGCCTTAAGCAAATACACAACCCGTACAATATGTTAAACGTGGGTAATATAGCTGAATAACATGAAGTTACCAGGACGGTGCTACTGGCTATCCTTTGTTCAGCAAAACGATAAAATTTACATAGACCCCGAACTCGGTGACCGTCTCGTAAAACTTATATCTTGCGTTGCAAAAGTGGGATTAGTTTCTGATTTTTTTTTGTTATTTTTGATCTAAATATTTAAATGATATAATTATTTTGTTTTGATGCTAAGACGTTGTGTTGATTAACAGTTACTTTAATTTTGGTTTTCGTATTAATCTTTTTTCTATCAGCTCCGACTTTGCACGATGTAAGCCCATACGGCTAATTTTAATGACATTTCAAAACGATTAATAGCTTAAAAAAACGAAAGATTAAAATAAGCGAAACAAACCACGGGAAATTAAAAAGCTTTATAAAACATGGCTTATAAGAGACACACATGTAGTTGGATATGTATTTACTCTTTTTTGTGATTATTATTATTTTTTAAATTTCTTAGTTTTTCTCTATTGATAACTGCACTGTACTCTCTGCCCGCTGTTTGACAGTCACCCACTTCCATTGGTTGGCTGGAAGAGATTTCTTTTAGAAATAAGTCCACCTTTGCTAACTAAACTTTTAATTTTGTATTTCTTATGTGTTTTTATGTGCAATAAAGAATATATACACATAAGTGTATGTACTTATAACAGGTAATCTTATTAAATTAATTATAGAAAAGATAAAATACGAGTATATGCAAATGAAATAGATAAAGATACAGCTTCTAAAACCAAAACAGAGCAAATAACTATACAGAATTGTTAATAATTGAAAGAAATAGACCTGAACACGGGATGCCTTTTACAGTCTGACCAAAAACGTGTAATTTGCTCCGATTCCAGACGCCTTAACGAACCCTAATTGACAATCGCAGAGAGTTTTAGCCTCTAATACCAATTACAATGGAGCTAAATTTATATTCCATAGATTTAATCGACATTTAGTGTTAATAACCCCCGACGCAAAAGGAGGAGTGTTGTAAGTTTAACGTCGGTGTGTCTATCTGTGACACTATAGCTCCTGAATTAATGAACCTTTTCTTGTGCATTCGATGTCAATCGAGGAAATTAAATATTTATTAATTTCATTTCTTATCTCAAGTACCGAGGGAAAGCGCGGCGTTAAGTTCTGCCACTCAACATATAATGCCTTCAGAATTCGTCAAAAAGTGGGGAGCGAAGTGTCTCAAAACTAGGCTTCCTCTGCATGCGGGATAAAGAGCGAAGCCGAAGAATAGAAAACATTAGCATAACTTGTAAAACTACGTACTACTAAAATTCAATTAGTTAAATAAGAGACTGATTTATTATTAGTAAATAATCACAGTATACAGTCGCTATACGTTAAACCACCGCTCTACGTATATATTTTTTATGTAAGTACATATTCCTATAAGTAGCCTACCCGTTACTTGGCAGAACAGTAAATTGAGGAAATCTTAGTTTAGATGGAACATAGTAAGAAAATAAGAAAAAGGATACTCTCCTCGGAGAACAATTTTTCAAACAACATTTATTCTTGGGTACATGGATACATCAGTGGTTTATCCCTGGCCGGAAATGGAGGTTACTGATGAGGTGGTTTTGGGTTACTGGTTTAGTTATATCAGAATGCTTTATTTAGTTTTATTCATCATACTGTTAAAAGAATGGGGAGAAAGGTATGGAAAAGTTAATATTTCATCTGAGTTTTAAATAATAGTTTTGGTATGTATGAGAGGTTATACCTACGATATTTTTAACTTTTACAAAGATATTATGTCCATGATGTAATTTTTGTATGGTGCATTCTGCTGGATCCATAGGTTAACATTGTCACAGACAAACCTAGCTTTTAGAGTTACTGTATTTTAGAGATAATGTTCATAAGGCAAAGGATTTTAACCCGCAGTTTTTAACTGTGAACCCACAATCATCACTTTTACAACCAGACACTGTTCCACTAGGTACGCTTAAGTAACGTTAGTAGTAGTCAGCACGTTAAAGGTCCGTGACCTTTAAATAAATGGCCTGGTTGAAAAGACTTTAGATTTTTTATTATAACATACGAAATAAAAAAATCGAGGAAAATTTTCATATTAGTACTTACCTACTAGTACATTTTAAGAAAAAGATATCGTGATAAGAAATTATGGTTTTTGTATTTTATTACAGTATCTATAAATAATACGATTTCCAAGTAGTTAAATACTTAGAAAGTTAAATTATAAGGATTTAAAATTTATAATAGACTTGTTCCTTTTTCTGTGGGAAGTTCCCTGAAGATTACAAAATGAACTGGCTTTTCGGCCCCAGGGAAGCCATTTTATTTCAACTTTTTCCAAGAATATGAATAAAATGGAAGAACAATTTTAATTTTCAAAACGCATTTTCCTGTAAATTGGGCGAAGTGTGGAGAACAGAGTGTTTTAACACTAGGTTTGCTCGGTCTATCCTACTATGCATGAAGCGGTTAAACGAAGCACACATTTTAATCCATATTAAACGAAGAAGTGAACTTTACATTATAAATAAAACAAAAAAGAACGAACCAATTATTTATTATACAAAATGGAGAGGTGCAGACGGTACTCGTAGGTACATAGCTATTAGAACGTTATAATCCTGTTATTGGTATGTTGGCAACGCATCCAGCTATGAGCTGGCCGCCAGCCAGAGAGGAGCTCGCGATTACGTCTCACTGAGATCAATGGATATGCCGGTTAAACCTGGAACTGCTATAAGTCTATATGGCATCCCATACAAGTTATTTATATAGAGTTTTATGGTTTAGAACTAATATTAATATGCCTATTAAAAACAGTACAGACATGTTATATTGCTTTCCAAGTACTTTTTTAAAGAATTTCCAGTGGTTATTATCATTTCAAACAATAAAAATAGATTAAGTACTTTACATGTTAATACGAAATTTATAAATACTGCTTAGTTAGAAATGTGTGATTCTAAATAAACATTGTTGAATACTGTAATTTTTTCAGGGTTCGATCCCCACTCGGGGGAATGAATTATTATTTTCATTTCTTCGTCCTGGTATCTAGTCAAAAGCGCGACACAAGATATCCAAGAACGCCTCGAATGGAACGGAGCGTCTTAACACTGTGTTCCCTCTGCCTACCCCACCATATGCGGGATACAGCAAGAAGCTCTCTTAACTACTATTGTTGTGACTGCTTTTAACTATACCAATTTAAACATACCTACCAACTTAATAATAGCTTAGCTTAATAAAAGTATGCAGTTTATTTATTCAATTTTGAATTCCATTTAACTTTATTGCTCCTAACTTTCCCGAACCCGAGCCGCGCTCAATATAAACGTCCACTGAGGAGAAGTATGCAGGAGCACAAAATAAAGCACAAAACTGCCGTAATAGTGCACCAGCAATTAAAATCGATTGATCGTTTGTACGTCCTCTTCCTAAGTTGACTTATTGCGCAGTCCTTACTCTCGAGTCTCGAATCCGAATAGCTAGCGTGAGGGCTTTTGAAAAAGTTTTAGTTTTCCATTGCATTCAAACTACAACACATGTTGTATAAGCATTGTGTTCGAAACTACTATTTTTAAATGGATTCTTTTTGTTTTTATGCTTCAATCAATATGGTAACGTTACTAAATATATTAACATTTTGAATGAGATTATTCATGACATATTCAATCGAAGAAAAAGGATTGATTTGAAACGGAATCCTTATAGAATCACTTTGTTGCCCATCTGTCCGTCGGTCAAAACCATTTATTTATTTGCCAAACCACGTAATTAACCAAATTAATATCTAGCATTAAGGTCTACGATCTTAGAATTAAGCAGTTTTCTTGAATTTTGTATGAAATTGCCGGCGTAATCAAGACATATATGGACCCGTGGACATACAGTTATGAAATTTGGTACGAAGTGAGACCTGTATAAGCAAAAGAAAGAATCCGAAAACTGAAAATTTATCAGTATATCATGGAAAAACATGATTGATATATGTAATTGATTTCATACAAAATTAGTGCATAGACTCCCATACTTAAGTTTGTCAACTTCATTTGCCGCTTAATCAATCCCTATAGAATATTTCCCGTAGATCTCATTATTATCAAATTAGCAAGAATTGGGAACTTGTAATGCAAATAAAGGGAAATATCCGATAAATGGACATTTATATTTGTATAACGGATAAAAATTGACTAACTATTAAGAAATTATAGGCATGTCGTCCCACAAGCATAAAAGGTTATGGGGTTTGATTCTCACTCGAGAAAATGTAATATTTTATATTTTCATTTCCTCGCTCTGGTAACGAGACAAAGACTCCAGAATTCAATACAAACTGTGTATTGTTTGTACCAAAAATTATTTTCTATTGATTGTTTAAGGAAAAATTATGTAATGGTTCTTGTAATTAGAAAAAAATAAATAGACAGTAACATAAAGAAAGAATTATACTATAAAATATAATATCAAAAAAATATAAAATATACTTTTATATTTTTAACCTAATAAAACAGCGTAAAATGAAACTTGCATAAAAGAACGGTTTCGCGGGCTTTCTAAATGTCATGCAATTGTCAAAACAATTTGATAATTTCATGTCTTTGTTATTGTTAAAACTGAAATTTTATATAAATCTTAAATTTGATTAATGTTGTAAAATTTGAAAAAGATTGTGGACCTTATATAGTAATATTTGTGTTAAAATTACAATGAGTACGTTATTATCAGCCGAACTTTCTGCCACTTGCAATGCTCTTGGAACATTTAATAAGAGAACCAAAAAGTACATGATAGATGACTTTACACTTAATACTGTTAAAGATCTTATAAGATATCTTAGACGTGATGGTGAAGACCATGAAATTCGCAGACACTTTGGACAAACTAAGGTTTTACAAACTGACTTAATACCGATGTTAATTGATCACTGGGAAAAGGAAGAATTATTTGATGTCACACTCAGGTAAATTTAATTCAGATTCTACAAATAAAGGATTTAGTAAAATTTTTAGGCAACAATTATGAAAGTAGTAATTTTTTCTAACTTTTGTAATAAATTTCAGACTTCTTGTCAATTTAACAAATCCAGCTCTTTTATTATATCGTGAAGAAGTACCAGTAGAACGAACTGCCCATCATAATTATTTACAAATACTCTCACACTCACAATATTATAAAGAGGAAGCTTTTACTAAAGTTGAGACATGGCAGGTCTTTGCTAAAAAGTTAGCTAAGATATTAGAAATAGTAAGTATTGAATACACTGAAATTTATGTAACAAATAATTGTATTTATTTTTGTATTCAATAATGATTTATAAAAATCTTTTGAATAGGATTGGTCTGAAAGAGATGAAGATACAGGGTTGATAATTGAAAGGATTTTAATATTGATAAGAAACATATTACATGTACCTGCTGACTTAGATAAAGAGAGGAGACCAGAAAACGATGCTAGTGTCCATGATCAGGTAATATTTTATTAGTTTCACATTTCATACAACATATAGCACATGAACCGATTCTTAAGACACTACTCAGCTTTCTACTTGAATGCAAAACACTGCTTGCTGATTGGCAGAGACTACATTTTTTCTATAATTTATTCTTCCGATTAGGAATTGCGTGCAGCCAGACACATCAACTGTGCCACAAGTAGTATAGTTTTAAGTGGAATAATATAAATTATATTTTATATTTATATTTTCCATTCCCAGCAGCAGATGTATCAGATTTTATAACTTGTAAGTATGAAATTCATACATTTTTAGTGTTTTCATTAAAAATTAACTTTTAGGTATTATGGGCGTTAAACCAAGCTGGTATCTTGGATATAATATTATATATGTCGTCTGAAAACGAAAAACAATATTTTATGCATATATTAGAAATTATATCACATTTATTGCGCGAACAAAATCCAACTAGCTTAGCAGATGCAGCTTTACAAAGAAGTGTAGATGAGAAATTGAAAGACGACCAAGAATTACTGATGATGAGAATGTCAGAGAGTAAAGAGAGAATGAATAAAGTTAAACAGTATTCATCTACTAGGTATTATTTTGCTTATATAATATTTTATTTAATTTATTGATAAAAATTAATTATTGTATGTATTTATCATTTTCTAATTTTTAGACACTCCCGCTTCGGTGGCACATATATCATACAAAACATGAAGTCTATATCAGATAATGAGTTAATATGTCTAAAACCATTAAACAAAATATCTAATTTAGACTTTAATGGTAGTAAAAAGTCTAAGTTAGTTAGACCTAAGAATAGACGGCCCGTTGAAAGTGGCATATTGGAAAGGAGATCAGCTTTTGCTATTAGGTATGGTTTTTTATTATTATATGACTTTTTTATAATTTAATGCTATATCTCCCATATGGCAGTGTAGGCTGACAGAACCTAGTGTTAAGATACTCCATTGCCCACTTTTTACCAAATTTTCAAGGTGTTACATGTCCAGTGGTGGAACTGAATGCTGCACCTGGCGAGGTTACCAAAATAAAATAAATCAAATCAGTATCCTGTATCCTGTACACAGCAGGGTAGACAGAGGGTACTTAGTGTTAAGATACTTTGTTCCCCACTTCCCTTTTTAAAATATACCCATCAAAAGTTTTCTCTATTTTTATTTTTATTAGTTTTGTTTAAAAAAATGTAACATTTACTGATAGTTTTTTCATATTTATATATTTTTGTCTTTATATTTGAAAATGAAATTTATTTCAGATTATTTTTAAAAGAGTTTTGCATAGAATTTTTAAACAGTTCATATAATCCTTTAATGCATTATGTAAAAGATGTGTTAGTGAGAGCTAAAGCGCAACAAAATGATGAATCATATTACTTGTGGGCTATGAAATTTTTTATGGAATTCAATAGAGGACATCATTTTCAAGTTGGATTAGTTAGGTAGTATACAATTGTTGCCTCACCGTCAATAGTTATAATAAAATCATAACCATGATTTTTTTGTGTTAGTCTGTGCATTTGTTCAAGCTTATCTCAGAATGGGTTTAACCATTTTGACTATTGTATTTAAACAAACTTCCCTTAACATTAGTGTTTGTTTTAGTTTTATTGAATTGGCAGAAACTTTTAAATTTAATGATATTTACATTCATAATAAATTTTTCGTAAAAAATTTTAGACTTCTATAACTATTTCAATTTATAGCACATCTATAAATTATACAAATTTCAAATATAAAAAAATATATATTTTAGCGAAACAATGTCAGTACCGATGTTCCATTACGTACAACAACAAATGGAGAAATATTACGACATGATTAAAGTGGAGAAGAAGAAATTCTCCACTTGGGTGAGGAGACTACACCTCGCTCTTAGAGCTTATAAGGAACTACTAAATACATTACTTGCTATGGATAAAAGTAATGATACAATGGTTAAAGAGTCCGCTAAGGTGTTGAAAAGTAATATCTTCTATGTGTTGGAGTATAGGGAGTTCATTTTGAGTATATTTTTGAATTATGATGAGAGTAAGATGCCGAGGTGGGTGCTTTTCTTTTATTTAATACTGTTTTTATTAGTTACATATTAGAAGCATAGTTATGTTACGTACCAAACAGTTACAATGATTTAGTAATAATAAAATGTTACTTAGCATAAACTATTTTGATAAAAAAAGCTAATTAGTGACTTGACGCCACGTTTTGTCTACCTTACCAGATCGAGAAAATTAAAATATTAAAATCTTCCCCTGAATGGGGATCGAAGCCACAACCGTCGCGTTTATAGTTACACTCTGTGCTACTGCACTCGACTACAGGCACTTTTAATTATTCATTTTAATAATTATTAATAGAAATATTTTTTTGCAGATCATATTTAGTAGATTTGATAGAAACAATTCATCTGTTCCTTAAAATGTTAGAGCACTATTGTAAGAAAACAGGGTTGGTGGTCCAGAAGAAAGTTCGTAGGAAGACCAAATCTAAAAGTAAGTCATACTGATTATTTCTAAGTTTGTTTTACTTTGCAATATCCATACTAGAATCAGGAAGCTGGAGAATTTGTTTTGTTGAACACACAAATCTTAGCAAATGCATTTTTTAGCTTTACGTTGTGTTCGGCACATGGCAGGTCAGGTGGAACGGGAACCTGGGAACCTAGTGTAAAGACAGTCTGTTCCAATTAACGATAAATTAAGTGTGAATTATGATTTTCACATAAACAAATTATCAAATGTTAATATTAAATAGTTAATAGCCTATAAAATTTACCCCAATCCGAACTAAACAAACTCTTCATTCCACCACAAACAAACCCGCAAGTAAAAGCTACTTAAATATGAAAACGAAGTTCAAAAATGTCAACTTAATAATTCAAAAGCCAACTATAATTCATCGCGCAGTGCACATATTCATTTAATTTCTTTATAATTACGACGCTTAGTGTTCAACTCATTAAGAACTTAATATGTATGAAAATTAACTTATTCATACTAAAATATAAGTTTTAAGGTAGCAGGTTGGTTATTTTGTGAATTAAATTTTAAAGTAACATTACTAATTAAAAGTATTACTTACGATGGTTATAATATATACCTAGTGAGACATAGCGACTGACTGTAAAAGCGATGATAGTGAGTTCGATTTCCACTCGAGAATGGTTCTATATTTAAATTATTCTCATTTCACCGCTCTGGTCATTGTCGAGCTTTGCCACTCAACACGCAATTTCCAAAGAAATTAAGGGGTGCGTGGGAAAAGCTAAAATAAAAGTAACTAAAATAAGCTAATATAAAATATATATTTTCTTCTATATTTGTTGAAAGAACAAAAACCACGTGCTTCCAAGCCGAAACCGATACAAATATCACAATGGGAAGAAGTTAGGCCTCAAATAGCCGCAGTACTGAATTCGGGTATAGAAGAGTACCCGCCGCCGTTCGACGCAGCCTCTGACGTGCCTATTGATCAACAAAAGTAAGTGTTTTATTTATTTGTTTTCTTTAGCTGTACAGTTTATCATGCATATAACTGAGTAGGCAGTGAGTGACGGAACTCAACGTCGCGCTTTGTCTTGTTACGAGAGAGAGAGAGAGAGAGAGAGAGAGAGAGAGAGCGAGGAGATGAAAATATTCAGTATATAACTTTAAATATTTTATTGCACTAGCTGTCGAAAGTCCTATACATAAATCAATACATTAAAAACACCGTCTGCATTGAAATAAAACTTAAAAGTTACCGATTCAAGAAAGTGAAAGATGAAAAAGTATCCGTCGCATTTCGATATTTTATTTTCGAAACGAATTTCTTCGTAGAAGTACGATTCGAACCCCATCTACATTTCATTAGGAAAATGCAACGTTACGTTTGAAATAAATAAGTAGCTTATTTTATGTATTGAATATTCAAGTGCCCTTGATAGAGTCGTCTGGATCGAGGACATATTTTTTCTTTAGAAGTACAAAATGTCTTTTCAGAGCCGGTGGTACCTACGTACTTTATAAGAGATTTTTAAATTTTAGTTTATTTTATTTCTACTTCGCGCTGTATCCGCATTTAGCACGGTAGGCAAAGGGAGCCTTGTGTTCAGACACTCCGTTGCCTACTTTCCGCCGAATTTTCAAGGTAGTATTGCATGTGAGTGGAACTTAACCCCGCCCTTTTACCTTGATACCAGAACGAAGATATGAAAGTATTAAATAAACAATAATTCATTTCCCCGTATGGGAATCGAACCTACAGCCGTCGTGTTAGAGTCACAAAAATTTTCTCCTCTTTCCACCCCAACTTAAGACATTGTTGAGTGGCGAAACTTAACGCTACACATTAACTCGCGAACAAATTGTACGAATTGAGATTCACAACTAACAAACAACAAACATATAAAAATAATCCTGAAGCTGAATTTGGTTTTATTACTACCGACTTTATAGTCACACTTTCACTAACCACCCCTACAATAGTCAAATAAATAAAATATATTTTTATGTATTAATCTCCTTAAACTTAAATATTTATTATCAGCTCTAACTGTAATAAAATTTCGCAAGAATGATTATTTTTCGATCTAGTTTGTTTAGGAGGGCTCAATCCAATTTCTTTTTAAGTCTTTAAATTACCATTAATGTTATTTATATTTCATTTTGTATTTGAAATTCAAAATGGTTGATATATATTAGGCGGGGCTAGGCGGTTATATTTTAGTTTTTTCATGAAAAGAGTGTAGTTCCCTTATATAAAGAAGGGTCGTGAGTTCAAATCACTACTAAAAATATTTATCAAATTAATTTCCAAAAGTATTGGCAATGTAGGTTGCATAGATGTAATACATTCATAAACAATATTTTATAAGAATTATTAAATAAGAACAATTAGTAGACGCGACGGTTGTTAATTCAATTCCCACTCGGGAAATGAAATATTTATTATTTTCATTTTTTCGCTCTGGTGATATAGCAAAGCGGCGGTGAGTTCCGATTTCCGAGCTCACCCATACAGAGTGAGCTTGAAAAAAAAATTCCCGATTTCGGAGTTATAAAGACACCATTAGAAAAGTATTGGTTCTAAATAAATAGTCTATACAAAATAAAACACACCAATAGTTTTTCTTATAGTCCATCGAACGGGCACTGTATTCAAAGTTTTTTCATTAATCTAACATCAAAGTAAATAGCGCGGATGCTTCAGCGATTTCATAAAGTCCTAAGCTTAAATTTATTACAGCGTTCAGTCCCGCCTGTCTAGACATTACTTTGTGATACCACATGTCTGTGGATTATTGTCTTTTTGTTCCGAACTTAGTTATCGTGTTTTGACGTAATTTAGAAAATATTATAAAGTATTTTAAATATATTTTATTTAATTTGAAAAGTTTTTACTAGTTATTATTTTTAAAATAATTCATAGTTTTACTTATCGTATAAATATTTTTAGGGGAGATTGTATGAAGAAAATACAAAAATTAATGCGGGACCACAAATATGAAGATGCCGTCGGTACATTCCGAGCCGCGAGGTAAGTTTTCGTTACACCTCTAAATTATATATTTTAAAAATCCATAGGTATAGTAAATCTTTGTGTAAAATTATGTGTTAATTATTATTAATTTTTTAAAGTAGAATTAGATAAAGAATATTGCATTTAATTGTCTAATAACACTTTTCAATAAGATTGTATAAATTATATTTTTATCATTTAAAAAAATATCCTGCTGTATGCGGAAAACAGGATAGGCAAGGTAAACTCGAGAACCTAGTATTATGACTCTCCGTTCCCCACTAAGGCACTTTCGTTCTCCATTTTTTGTTGAATTCTTGAAACATTGCATGTTGAGTGGCAGAAATCAAAGCCTTTGCCCCTTTGCCTGAAAATATTCGATTCCCCCGTGAGGGAATCGAACCCACAGCCGTCGTGTTTACAGACACACGCTTGTGGCACCACGTTACGACAGCCTCATAGTTATATATAATATTTTAATTTATACAGGGAAGTGTGGCCTGAAGAAGGTATATTTGGTGCAAACGATATCAAAGAAGATGAAGAACTGGATATGCTCGAGACTATTTATAACACGGACTTGGGAGTAGACGTTGGTATGTATTTTTGTGTTATATACTTATGTATAAAATGCTTTCACGGTACACGTTGAGTTCCGCCACTCCGACCAATATCACGAAAATTGAGCGGAAAGTAAGGAACGAAGAGTGTTATTACATTAAGATCCGTAATGAAAAAAAATAATTTCCTCGTCCTTTTAATGTAATGAAAAAATAACGAAGACTTAATTTGATAATTAAAAGAAAACACTTCATATATGTATGGCAATGAGATGTATGAAATTAAAAAATAATACTTACTATTATTATATTAGTACTTTGTATGAAAGTTAGGTTTCAATTTTGATTAATGATTTTCAAGCACACTTCTACTGTATATAGACTAAAATTTGTGCGCTTCAATCTCATAAGCTTCTGGTTCAAATTGAAAAAAAATTGCAATGGATAGTCCATTTGTCCAGGAAGACCATAACCTATGTGAAGAAGTGTGTTACATCCACTGTACGTGCGAAGCCAGTCGTTTAAATTATTATAATATTAATTATTGTAGGTACAAAAAATACTCAGATTATAATATTATATTCAATCGTTTTAACAATCAACATTATTAACGTCAATTTTATATTGTTCCAGGGACAGTAGAAGAAGATCCGCAAGAAAATTCAGATTATGATGAAGATGGTAAGATTTTTTCTTTATTCATTTTCTTTTTAGATAATATACATACAAACATGGTTTGTCTTTCTGGAATTTTAAATCTTTTGTTCTCTTCTTCTTTCGTTTACTTTTGCTTTAAAAAATATAATATTTGTTTTCCTTTCACGTGGAAATGTATGGAATAAAATAATAAGACTTATAATTTAAAAAAAGATTGTTATAATGTATTGATTTTCTGAACACGTTAGATGAAGAAGACGAAGAAGAAAAATCGACAGCTGTTGTTGAAACAGACTTTGATTTTCAAGACTTCGTTCTAAGGTCAGTTTTTTATTTATCTTCCCTCTGTATCATGCATGTACCATGAAAATACAGAATAATACTTTAAAGTCTTAACACTAGCTTCCCTTTAGCTATCCTGCTATATGCGGGATACAGCGTGAAGCTATAAAATAAAAATAAACTCGCAGAATGTCCCAAACAGCTTCTATTCATGCTCATCGCTGCATACAAAATCGTTTAGCCTTTGATATTTCAAGTACTCCCATGTAGTCACATACGTAGTAGGTATATGAAACAGTATCTACGTGGTCGTAACATTTGAATTTCACTTTAAAGTGGCTTTTGATATCAATCATATCGTCATACGGTTTATGATTTGCTTTATGTCTCTTCTGTTTGTGTATGTTCTTATCTTTGTTTTTTCTTATCTTTCATAAAAAAATATAGTTTTTATTTCTCTATTGATTAGGTGACTACCGACGAAATCTGCCTGAATTAAGCTTTTTGCAAATCTTATTTGGAGTTGGTCCTGAGTTATTGCATTTAGCCAGATAATTATAGTGTTGTATCTGCTTTTTTAACTGTTTTTTTATCCCGCGTTCCTACGGTAGCATAATCAAAGATAAACTAATCATAAGCCACACCTTTCTCCGCTTTCCGGCCAAATTCCGCATTTACTGTCCGCTGCCCCACTGAGCCACGATGAGCTAAATAAGTTTAATAAAATTTTAATACTATTCGTAGGTTCTGCCACCAAAGAGTAGTAAGCGCGTGTGTCTGTCTGTTAGAGCAATACCACAAGAACTTGCCGTACACAAACCATTGTATAATCAAGATGCTGCACAGAGTCGCGTGGGACTGCAACCGACCCGCCATGATGTTTCAGGGCACGTTGTTCTTGATATTCCAAAGGGTGTTGAATAACCCTGTTCCTTTATTTAAGGTAAGCTTTTTTATATTTATTTATTATTTACATTGCTATATGAAATATTTAATTTAATTTTCATTTCTTCCCTCTGGTAACGAGGCTAAGCGTGGCGTTGAATTCCGCCAATCTACACGTAATGCCTCCAAGATTTGCCGAAAAGTGGACAATGTGGATTTGTCGAAATGGAAGTATCTTTGTCTCAAAATGAAAAAATATTTAGTTCCTTTTTTTGTGTATGCAAGTATGCGAACGTTTTATGATGTTAATTTTTTTAATGCTGTCTTAATCAAAATTTTACTATTTTAATTTATATATTGGACATTTTTTCAAGCTGAGTTCTTTATTTTTCTTTATTATAATCCCTAACTATTGTGAAATAAATATTAAAGATTTGATTTGTGACTTTCGATTCCATTGGACAAGATGCAATATACCTGTGGACAAAATATAAATTTCATGCGTAAGTCGAAACTACCCAAGACGGTCATGTTGCTTGTATTGAATATTTTATTAAAATTTTCTAGGAGACCCCTCTTCCTGCAGGTGATATGAATCTTTCATATAAAATAAAGAACATATGGTATAAAAATGCTCTTTAATCTGTACAAGTTTTACCAAAACAGATTCAGGTCTATACATACATAACATTTATTAAAAATACATACATTTCCACTTTCGTACCAAGACGTACCGCGGAGTTAAGGTTCGCTACATTACTCAAAAATTGAGTAAAAAGTGTTCAACGAAATATCTTAACACTAGGTTCTCTCTGCCTTGTATTTTACATACTGCAACATAAATATTACATTTTTAAAAAATAATAAGATTAAAATCACATACATTATCTGGTAGAATGTGATAAAAACGACTTTAATACTGCGACGTAATGGCTCAAAAGTTATAACATCGTAGCGGAGTTAAGCCGGATTTATATTATAAAGCTGCCATGCTGAATTTGTTTCATAACATTGCTTTAAAAGGCAATTTTATATGTTAATTTCTTTTATATCTTTTTTATGTTTATATGTTCTACATGGAAAGAAGAGCTAATGAACTTTTCATTTTTCGATATTATATTTATTTAAAAAAGAATAATATGAGACAAAACCGCTTGCCACCGATTTTAAATGTGATACAATTTTTAATGTCGTTTTCACTACTATTATTAAAAATATATAAACTTCAGATTCACATTTCACATTGATTTTGTTTTTTATATAACTTTATATTTTATATTTATATATGTTGTTTTTATATTTGTTCGTTTTATATTTTAATGATTAGTTATCGTTTGTTTCGCCTGCACGGATTACATATTTTATTTATTTTACACATAAAATAAATAAAATATTCTATTCATGCAGGCGAAGCCGCTAACGGAAGGCTAGATTATTATTCAAGAAAATTTCAAGTCCAAATTGATTTATTGATACCAAGTAGAACCCGCTAACAATAAAATTTGAAATTTCTGAAACGTTAAATTTCCACTGAAAGTGCCGTTTAAGAAACAATTATTCGAAATTTTACTTTAAGAGGTTGAAAAGGGGTGATAAACTTCATAAAAAAACTTTTTATTGCCTCTTAGGCCACGTTTTAAAGTATATGCAAATATTAAATACTAATAATAGTGTAATGGAGGTCGGGAGCTATAGATACTTTTTTCTTGGCATGCAACATTCGTAGTTTTTGTTATACAACCACAATAATTTCTACTTAGGATATAGACTGAATAGTAGATTATGGTCACAAAAAATAATCTGTTCTGATATTTGCACACACAAAAAACTAGTTTTTTTCTATAACATTAGTCTAAAGAATTTAAACATCGAAAAAAATCAGTCCCACATAGCATAGAGAATGTAGTTTCTGCTTGACACATTCCATTTACTACTGTTCGATGTCGAATGTCTCGAATAGTGCGTATTAAGTAGTGGAGTTAAACGCTGCTTACATAGTATAAAATCCAAATAACAACAAATACCAATATCCTAGCTCTTATGTGGTTAGCTTAAGTAAGATCCCGCCCCTTAACGTTTATCTGAATAAGACGAGTAAGTAGGTAACGTAGGGGAGGAAATTGCAACCAACTGTCTGGCCAATTGGCAAATCTTAAAGGAAATAGAACAAATCGTTCATGTAATTGTAAGCAAACAACTTTGTATATACTTTTAAAATGGGTTTACATTGGAGGAATTTTTTTTTTCAGGATATTGAAATAAAAATACATAATTTTAATAATTTTTTCGTACGCTGTAAACTTTATTTATTTTTTAACTTAGAAATTTATTGATAGATTGCAAAATACATTAATTTCAATCGACTTACATTCTGTTTATGATGTAGACATCTCTTCTGTTTATGAGTAGACTCTAATAGTAAAGATTGAAATTAAAATATTTATATGTATTTATTTTTATACATACTTTCTTTCTTTTCTAATTTAAGAAAGTAAGAAACTGTTAGTTTACAAAGCTATACGGCTATAGAGTTTTAAATGTAACTTTATTCAACAGGAATTGGAAAAGTTTGCCATATTTGTTCTAAGGAAATTCGCTGAAATGGCATCGAGGAGTAGCAAAGTTTTTATCGAGCTGTTATTTTGGAAGAACTCTAAAGATTCTGTGGAAATCGAACACGGTTACGACCTCTACAACGATCCCAGGTAACTTTAACTTTAACTATTATATTTAACTGGATTTTAACGTACTTACAAAAGCTTTTAATGCATATAGGTACATAGAAATAGTGTTAAGACGTACAATGCTCCGTAAAGTACAAGTAATTAAAATTTTAAATACTTTTAAAATTTTTATGAATATATTTTATTAAGTACCAATGTAAATGTATATAGAAATACAACTTCGTAATAAGTCAAATATTTTGTATATAATATAATTAAATGTAAGATCACTTTTATAATAAAAGTATTTTGTACAAACAAAATAACAAATTCATACACTGTAAGAGCCAAGGTTTCTAAAACTATCTTGCTATGAAAATACCAAGACGTATATACATATATTATTCAAATGATAGTCGTTCGGCCTCCACTGGGCGTCGGAGACCATCGTAGGATATCTTTAGATTTCTTTACGCAATAACTTTAGCTGTTTATTGCTATAGCAGCGGTTTGGCTATAAACAGGATAAAATGAATGTCGTTCGTTTTGTCCTGCCTATAGCCAAACTCAAATTGTTTTACACAAACTATATAGCAATTTAGTTTGAAAATGTTCAATAAAAAGAAGTTGTTCATATTTATGTATTACATATTCGTCATATTTCAGCGCCGTATTAACTACATTCATCACTCTCGTAACAAGACAAAGCGCGGAGTTGGGTTCCGCCAGATAACTCTCAATTTTACAAATTGGAAGGGCGTGGGAAACGTAATGCTTAAACACCAGGTTTTTTCTGTCTACCTTGCTACTTGCGTGAGGCGGCGTGATTGTAAAAAATCTATATCTATATATAGTATCTTATACATAAATTCCTTGCGACCTCACTTCCACGAACTAAAGATCAACAAAAATAAATAAAAAGTCTAATCTAATACAATTATGTTGCAATGATTGACGTTAAGTGGCCGATATAAACCAAGCTACGTAAGTCGTTCCCAAAGGGATCTCGAACCGTGCAGAATTTAATAAGGAACAGAACAAAGGGAATAAAAATCTCATTTAAAACTTCTTTACTGTCCAAATTCGTAATTAGTGTCAAGCTTCATCATGGGCGTAATTCACCTGGTGCTTAATTCAACTTAAAAGAATGGACAGTTTAATTCCATGAGATAACGTTTGTTTTGAGGGTAGTTGAAAATAATTTGACACTTTGTACGTTTTTATAATATAACTTATAAAATATTAAATTATTCTTGTCTTCTAGTAGAAATCGAATTCACAGCGCGGCATTGAGTTCCGTTACTCAACACGCATTGTCTTTAGAATTCCGCTGAAAATGGAGAGCGGAGTGTATCAACACTTGGCCCAAAGCAATTTTAACAGGGGACATAATAAATACAAAAAAAATAGGTATCTATTTCTTAAGATAGACTTGTTAGGTAAATAATTTATTTCTTACTGAAAATATATTGTGAAATATTTACTCAAAATATGTAAGAATTTCAATTAAGATTATGAAGCCCAATATATTCAAATTATTTACAGTATTAAAACCAGATTTTGGTATTTATATTACAAAGTGACGTATATGTACTAGATTAAATGTTAATCATATTATTAGAATAAAAAAATATGAATAAAAATCTTCTAGCTAATCATATGTCTAGTATTGAGGCCTTCGCGGTGCCCAAGCGTGTGACTGTAAACAATGTGGTTGTGGGTTCGATTCCCACTCGGGGAATAAATTATTTCGTATTTTCTATTCTTCGCTCTAGGTACTAACTAACTGCTATTAAGCACAAAATGTATAGATACCGTTGCAAGTAAAACGAGTAAGATTGTTTATTCAAAATTATTTTTATTGAAATTTTTGGTCCCATAAAGCAGCATCACTTAGTAAATGTGAAATTTTATGAAGATGGATGTTTGTACCTTTCACGTAAAAACACTGAACCGATTTAGATGGAATTTTACAGTAATATAGCTGACTCATTAGAACAACACATAATCTACATTTTGTCTATAGACTATGTATAATTCGACTATAATATAATAATAAGCTAAATCGGGCGAAGCCTCATTTGGGTCACCAAAATTCTAAAATATAATATATTTTGTATGCGCGTTAATTATACAAGCAATGATCTACATATTTACGAAGTGTTGTTTTCTAACATCAATTAATATAAATGAAGGTGCGAAATGGGCGAAAACGTCAAAGCTTTGACTGCGAAAGTGAAATTGTGATAAATTGTGTGTCAGAGACCGCTTTTTAAACTGATCCCATCATTTTTATGTGCTTTTTCCATTTTGTTTGTTATTCTACATTCATTTTTATAAATGCGGCGTATACGGTACGGCGTCGCCTGTCGGATTAATACGCCCGACGTATAGGAGACTAGGTTATAAAGTGTAATATATTGTTATATGCTGTCTTTCTTACTAATATTATATTAATTTTAGTTTTTTTTTATCTATATGCTTGAGGTAATCTTTTTCATAAGTTACTATTTTCCCACTTTTCACCAATTGTGCAGATACTTATTGAAGAAAATAAACTTCGATCATCATCTATATACGTGTATAATTGATCGAATAAAATGAAAAATAAAAATGAAATAAAATGATGAAATCTAAAGCCACGTATTGTCCAACTAAATTAAAATATATATAATTGGAAGACATTTTCGTTTGTGTTAAAAAAAGTACACCAAAGTTAGTCATAATTTGTTGAGTGGAGGTACTCAACGCCGCGCTTTGTATTGTGAATAGAGCAAGGAAATGAAAATATCAATATAATTGTAATTTTCCTGAATTGGGGTGAGACCGAAAACCATCGCCTTTGCCTATTGGCATTAGTAAATGGAAACAAAGCTTAATATACTTATGGCACCTGATCGTATCTATTTACCTGTCGACCTATATATAATAAGATACATACTCATGAAAATATTGCCAAAACATACCAAAAACTTATTTAAAACATTTTACACAAATTAATATAAATGGAGGTAGGTGTAAACGTCAAAGTTTTAACGCGGAAAGGTGAAATTGTGATTAATCGTCCTTCAACAGGGATAAGCCGGGCAACGCGCAGTGGACTGAGGAACAGGAGGAGGAACTTCGGAAACTTTACATGGAAAATCAAACCAACCCTGAAAATGATCAAGGTAAGCCCTAAGCCTTGTATGGGTGTATGTTTATAATCTATTGGTACTTTCAGGTAAAAGATTTATTATGTAATATAATATTGCACAATATGGTTGTGCTATAAAATTGTACGTGTTTCTTATACTGACGAAACAATTAATCAATAATATTGAGAATGTATTAACCGCTTAAGAACGTTAAATTAAAAACACAAATTAAATTATAATAGTAATTGTTGCATTTAAAACAGATGATATTTCTTTCTTATTATCTTTAGTTTTAAAAGATCTTATAAAAAAATTAACACTTAGAATATGAAGTCTCAATTATTTATTAAAATGTATTTATGCTTATTTATGTTTTAAATTATAATATAAAATCTTATTTTTAACTATTAGTTACTCTTGTCTTATGTATAATAATATACATGTATGTATTTGCAGCCTAACATTTTAAACGTAACACTTATCACGCACAAAATCAAATCAATCCAATCAAATTCATCCACAAATTAACAAATCATTAATTACAAAACAATGAGCATTAATTAATGAGCTACATACAACAACGACAGTTGTTAAATAACGATTCTGGGACGCCCGACATCAATGGGCCTTGATAATACTAAATAGGTCATTCGAATTAGACAAACCATAAATCGATTGCAGAAACCACAATACTACAGTTCACTATTAATCTACGTATAACATGCCGACGTACGTACGCACATACTGTAGGTATAATGTGTAGAGAACAATGGAACGTTCAGTATGGATATTAGTATTTACTGTTATTTAATCGTTTAACTTAGTACATTTGGGATTTTATGTATTTTAGATTCACGCAAATAGCAGGGTAAGCAGAGGAAGTATAGTATCTAGAGTTAAGACACTCCGCCCTTGCATTCCGCCCAATTTTGGAGGCTTTGTGTGTTGCGTGGCTGAACTCGATGCCTCGCTTTTCTTCGTTATGAGAGCAAGGAAATAAAAATGCTGTGGCAAAAAGCGAAGAACGGAAGTGTCTTAATGGGATCGAAGTGTCTTAACATTAGGTTCCCATGTCTCCTTTGCCTATAGAATACATTGTGATAATAAAAAAATTGACCTTATGAACCATGTATTTCTGTAGCAAAATAGATATATCATATATAATTTATTTCTCTATACAACAGATGTAATCGACTGGATACTAGAAAATTTAATAGTACAAACTCGCACTCGTAGAAGTGTTATCAAAAAACTTAAAGAACTAGGACTTATATTCAATGCGCCAACTAAAAAAAGCAATAAAGAGAGGAAGGAAAAAGTGCCTTTGGGATTTACTGAAGAAGAAGATAATATTTTGACGGAACTTTGGAAGGATTATGGAGAGAGTAAGGGTAAGATTTTAAAACGTCAATGCTTATTATTTATTTTTTAATACTGTTTATTTTAATTTCTGTTTACATAATTGTTAACAAAACGTAATGAAATATAATAATAATAAACCTTAAAATATTTAACTCAAAACAGAAAACAAACATAAAAACCTTCGCTTAAATCGCTCTATTGTTAGTGAACTTTCAATATCAATAGGAAAAAATCTACATAAAATCTTAAAATATCCCGTCAGTATGAAAAGCCTTTAAAATTAATCAGCCTTACAGGAAATTGGATTAGACTTCTCATCAAAAAACAAGCTTTGCATAGATTTATCGAATTGAATCTACGTTTTCATATAAAGGTATATAAAATTCCAAAAGAGTAAATGGATAAAGATAAAATGTTGCTTTAAGGGTTGATGATATGTATTCTAAATCTTTTTCATTTAGTTTTTTTTTTGTTAATATTAATACAAATAAAAATATTGTAATTTTATACCAAATTTCTAGATGCACTCGATATAATAATGAACAGAATGCCTAACAAACGTTCTAAACGAAGCCTCAAAGAGAGACTTACAGAACTAGGCTTGGTACAAAGTAAGCGCAAAAAGAAAGAAGCTTCTAAAAGCGATAATAAATCGAACGGTAAGTTTTTCAATTGAACTTTATAGTTTTGTCTTATATATATATAGCTATGTACTTATAAATTTAGAGCTTGTAGTCCCGTAGTGGCACATCGTGTGACTGTACGCGCGACGGTTGTGAGTTTGAATTGAATTATTTTCATTTCTTTACTCTGGTAACAAGATAAAGTGCAGCGTGCAGCGTTGGGTTCCGCCACTTAACTCGCAATGTCACAAAGTGTCTTCAACCTAGTGCTAGCTTTCAAGCTAAGAATTATATTTATATTTGTTCATCTATCTATTTTTATTTGAAAGCCCAGTATTATTTGTGTACTATACATATGTTTTCATTTTAAATTTTAATAAATGTATATCAGGCCTCAGCAAAGAATTTCATAAAATACTCATATGTATAAGATCATTTTGTTAGGCAATTTTATTTTTTAATAATATTTTCATCCTTTTTCTTATATGTAGATCTTATGTATAGACCTATATACTCGTATTATATATTCATACAATTTCATACTTTTAAAAATCTAAACCAATTCGCTATAACGACAATGTTATTATATTTTTATATTCTAGAAAGTTCATCGGATTCAGAAAATTCTAGCTCAGATAACGAGGACGCTAGGCTGAAACTTAATATAAAACCAAAGAAAAAACCGACGAAACAAAGTAAAAATAAAAGACAAACGAAAAGTATGGAATTAAGTGCTAATGAAATTGCGAAACTGTTGGTTCAAGCTGTTGATAATGGTCAGTATATTTATTTTTGTACTTTATATAGAAGTGGATTGTATTATTAATTATAATTATTTAGGACCATCGTGGGGCAGCGTCGTAAGCGTGTGACTGTAACGCGACGCTTGTGGGTTCAATTCACTACACGCAAAGCCTAAATTCGTAACCTTAACACTAAGTTCCCTCTGTCTACGTTGTTATATGCAAGATACAGTGTGAAAAAACAGAAAAAATGTATTATAAGAGATGCGAAGGTGGTGGATTCGAATCCCACTCGGGAGAATATTTAAAATTCTTCACTCTTAAAAAATCTACATTAGAATTCGCTTCTTTAATCTACATATACTATGAAGAAATCACTAAAATGAGATATATTCTTTCCAACACTGTTTTTTCTTAATGACACAATTTAAAGATTTCCTGTCTTAATACGGACAAAGTCAGGTGTTTCACAAGTTTTATAAAGTACTGGATGAAAGTTCAAGAACTTTGAAAGCTGAAAGTTTTCTAACTAAAGTTGTTGTAACAATTGTTAGACGTTTGCAACATGAGCTCATGTGTACTATATTCTGTTTCTCTTGTATTTGTTTTTCATTTACTTTGTTAATATGAACTTTTGTATTATTTATTGATTCCTAAAAGTTTTCCTTTGTTTTGAGGTAATTTTATATGTATATTTATTTTTCAAAATATAATTGTTGTATAAACATTTCTAATTTAATGTAATCAACAAATTTGCTTTAGTATACTACAAATTTCTGTTTCCCAATGAATCGTGTGTTCATAATGATAATAAATAAATGTATTAATTTAACAAATGAATTTAATACAAAAATATAAAAGTTAAAGTACATTACAACAAAATAATTACAATTGACAAGTCACATTTTTCACCATAAAGCTGTTTGACCACGATTTTTAATAAAAACTACATGAACTTGATTACGACAGAAAACAAAGTGATCCTGTGAGGGTTCATTTTTTTCCTTTTTAGATAAACCCTTAAAAGTCAACCTAAAACATATTAAAATATACTTTTATGTACTTTTTTCATCTAAACAGATTTAACAGAAGCATTAAAATGGTTAGCGGAAAATCTAGAAGAAGTAGCCCTAGACCAAGAGGCTGAAGGCTACGATCCTAATGCCGAAGGAACTCCCATAGTGCCGATATCTCAAGAATCCATCGAGGCCATGGGGAATAAGTTGTTTATTAAAGTGTTAAAAAGTATTGGAGTTGTACCACCTGGGGATGAACAGGTGATTATTTTTTTTAATTGTATACTTTAATCGAAAAGTTATGGTAAACCAGTGGTAATACGCTAGGCTCCTGGAACTTTTGTAAAATGCGCACTGATTTTTATAAATTTTGAAATTTAGATTAAAAATATTTAATTGAATGTATTCATCCCCTGAACTGAAAATAATTTCATAAATATTTAATAAATATTTGTATAGTACGAAGCCGTCCAGTTCGGCTAGTATGTCTATAATATCCTTAAGTACTTTGTCTATTACAATTTTATTTTAAAATATATTTTATAATAGGAAACTTACTGGAGAATACCAAGTAACTTACATTTTGAAACTATACGCAAAAGAAGAGAAATCATTATAAAAGCAATAAACAAAGAACTTATGATAGATAATGATAACAACACGCAAACAAATAATGATAAAAATAATGAAAACGGAACTGTAAATAATGATCATGCAGAATCCAGTGATGACGATGATCTATTTGATAATTTAAGAAAAATACAAAATATTCCTACTAAAAGTGGTTCAAATAAATCGATTAATCGCAGACGAAATCGTTCAAATGATGAAAATAATGACAACGAAGAAAAATCAAATAATGATTCGAGTGATGATGATGGTGCTTTATTTAATAATTTACGTAAAACTACAAATAATATTGCCAGAAGTAATCCTAGAAAGAAAAATCGTAAAAATAGAAATATCGATTCTGATGACGATACAACAAAACCAAAAGAAAAATCGAACACTAATACAAATGATTTATTCGATAATTTACTAAACGATATTCCGAGTAGTAGTAAGGAATCGAATAATCGAAAACGGAGTCGCAGTATCGATTCTGATGATGACAATATTCGGAAAGTACAAAAAGTTAATAAAATTAATGATAATAATGATGACGACGATGATGATGATATTTTATCATTCGCAAAGAAAACATTGCAACACACGGACCTTCCAGACACTGAAGATATTATGAGTGAATTAGCTAAACGTTCTCTAAGTAGCGGTAAGATGTTTTCAGTATATTTATGTATCTATTAATATGTATAGTATATTATTAATATTCGATTTTTATTTTAGATAAGAAGTTATATGAATCGTACAGTCAATTGCTATATTATATTGTATTGTATATATTAGTATATTAGTACTTATGGCTATAGTTTAAAATTATAAAATAATTATAATAATAACATTAATCCTTTAATTAATTATTAATCCTTAGCTAACAAACAAACATTCACAATAAGTTTTTAATCAGTTTTTTAAATAGTAACACAGTATTTTGACGTTTTAATTAAAAATAGAAATATGACTTTCGCAGATAGCGAGGAAGAAATGGCGCCGGTTAAGAAACACAAGAAACTGGTAATTAGCGACGATTCAGACTGAATGTTGTTATAATTACATTCATTATAATGTTATTATAACTTTTGTGTGTTATAATTGGTACATATTTAATTTAATATATGTATATAAATATGAATAAGTATTTAAAAAAATGTATGTTTATGGAACTGAAAGATAATCTTGAATGTTTTTATAAATACACGTAGGTTCGATTTCTTGGAAAATTTATTAAAGTAATAACATCAATAAATGGTGAAAAATAAATCGATTGTACCTCTTGTAATATTTCGTAGAGTGCAAATACACATAAATTAACGAATATTTAATAAAATACATTTGAACAGTAAAATTGTTTTTTTTTCTACTCCCATGCCCTTGCATTGAGAAAAATAATCTGTACAATTACTCTTAAATTCCAACTATTTATGAATTAATGTCCTTATTAATTATAATATTATAAAGTCATCGACTGATAAACTACTTATTATTTACTTCACTTACTATTAATACAGTTTACGTTATCTACAACGACCAGAGAAAAAAGTCATTTTAAATATTAAACATTCCTTCGAATAAATCAACGAAGCTACATCGGCATCCTAGAATTAAACAAACAATAATATTGAACTTCACGATTTATCCTGGGTGTTCAGAGAGGGCAGAGAAAACTTAATGCCAACATACTTTGTTCCCCACTTTCCGCCGAATTTATTGAAGTCTTATGTGTTGAGTGACGAAACTTATATAGCGTGAACCTAAAAAAATGTCAATTGAAACTATTTAAATGCAGGTATTATCACCATAATGCAGTACGCACGTGTTCTAAAAAGGAATTTCAATATACAGCGATGGAAATACACTCTTATGGCGCTTGCCCGCTTTACTTTCATTGCAGCCCGTGTGTTTGCACTTAGAGGTGGAGGGTGGAACTAGTATCAGTTCACATAAAAAAGCCTATTCAAATTTTAAATTGATTTGTATATAAAATAATGTAAAAATACTTTTAAATTATCGTATAGAGACCAGTTATGGCGCGGGGGCACAAGCATGTAACTGTAAACGGTGGTGGGTTCGATAACCTTCCGAAGAAATAAAACTTTAAATTTTATATTTTCATTCTGGTGTCGAGCCGAACGCTTCGTTGAGTTTCGCCACTTTTCACGAAATGCCTCCAGAATTCGGCGAAAAGTGGGGAGCATATGAGAACAAATAATAACTAAAGAAGTTTCATAAATGCCTTTAGTCTTTTACCTTTGAGGTTTTAAATAGTAAAAAAAATACTTATTCTACTTGAATTACGCGAAAAATACTGAATATGTTGTAATGTAAATTGATATAATAAAATATATATATATATTTTTCACCTTAATATGTCTCAATACAATCACAATTGGTGCCATTTCCAATAAGAGTATTTTGTTCTGAGTCTTCATGCATCCAATATTGCAAATATTGTGCAATATCACCAACTGTAGAATACAAATACCTTTTTAACCAACTAAAAAGAGCTCTTTCAATTGAAGACTTATATGCTTTGGTATTCTACTATTTTTTTCTTGCAGAATGAACACAGTGCATCTAGTTTTTATCAATCCATATAGCTTTTTCAGCTTAACGCTACATGCACACGGCAGGGTAGGCAGAAGAAACCTAGTGTTGACATACTCCGTTCCCCATTTTCCGCTGAGTTTTCTAGGTAGGTATAATAATTTTTCTAGCTAAGTACTTTAAAAAAATATAGCATACTTTTTTTTATAAAACTAAAGTATCTAATACTGTCTAAAGGAAATAATTATTTAAACATTACTAGAATTGAACCCATCATAATTGATTTTAATATGAGATTCAGGCATTTAAAAAGTAACTTACACATTTTTTTTTGCCTATTTTCTATAAGAAGAAAATACTTAACTAGCATTAGAAAAAACATACTAAATACCCAAGCCCACAAATCCCAACTATTTTATATTAAAACAGTAAAAAAAATCTCCAAGCATTTAAAGATTAGGATAATGGAAAAAGTTCCAAGTTCGATTTCTTGCCTTTGTGATAGCGCTCGCTCCCCTCATACCATACCCTTGCTAAGAGAACAAGTTCACGCTTTATTGGAGCTAAAAGGACCTATTACTGATGCTTAAATAGGCTTACGCAAATACTGTGAGCTGAGGCTGCTCCTAGTTTTATGATAATATGTGGGAATATAAGTACCTACATAAATAGGGGTTTGTTGTATCTAAAGGATCTGACGAAAAAATGTGTAATTATTTAGATTTTATTGTTTGCGACATACAGGGTGAGTCATATTGAACTTTCCGATTTCAATAAGGTGTGTATTAAAAACAAAGCGACATGCAGTAAAAATTATTTTATTGTTTGAAAGCACATAACATGCAGTTTTAATTTAGTTGGTTTTAAAAATGATATCCTGTAAATGTCTACCTCCATTGACCACACACTGCTGAAGCCTTTCCCGGAAGTTGTCCATTACTCGTCGAGTCATATTCAGCGGAATAGCATTGATTTCTTCCGTGATTGCAGCCTTCAGTTCATCGATGGTTCGGGGACGATGCGTGTACACCTTTTCCTTCAGGTAACCCCAGAGAAAGAAATCGCAGGGGGTTAAATCAGGTGATCTCGGCGGCCACCCAACGTCACCTCGCAAAGAAATGAGATGACCGGGAAACATTTGTCGCAGGATTTCCATTGAACGCCTGGATGTATGGGCTGTAGCACCATCTTGTTGGAACCAGATGTTATCGTTGTCATGATTCTGCGTTAATTCCTCCAATTTCGGTTTCAGAAAAGTTTCAAGCATGTCGCAATACCGAGCAGAGGTAACTGTGACGACTTGACCATCTTCTTCAAAAAAATAGGGACCCCACACACCAAACTCTGCAATAGCGCACCACACTGTCACTCGAGGGCTGTGAAGTGGTCGTTCGTGTAGGTTTCGTGGGTTATTCTCAGCCCAGTATCTCTATGCAGTATTCTGCGGACACTACTGAAAGATAATCCTAGTGAAGCGGCATGTTTCCGAACAGAACGCCGAGGGGATTGTTGAATTGAAGCCCGCACTCTATCCACGTTTTCCGCTGACGTTGACGTCCTAATTCGGCCTTGTGGTCTTGTTTTTAATGCTGATGATGTTGCTCTAAAATTTGATACCCAATTTCTGATTGTTGGTCCAGTGGGAATGGGATCACGTCGACCAATAGCAAAATGTAAACGGAACGCACTGTATAACAATGAAATTGTAATAAACCCAACTGCAATTTTGCCTTGACGCCAGAGCTAAGGAATTAAAATAAATAATAATTTATTCCCTCGAGTGAGAATCGAACCCGATCGTTACAGTCACACCTTGTGTTCCTGTGCCACGACAGCCTCAACACTTTGAACATTGAAGATTTCAACTCCAGTTAAAGTCTTGAAATATGAAATGCATCGACCAAGTTTATTTACTCACTTACTTCCATTAAAATTTGCTTTGTTATCATTAAATGTATTATAAATAAAGCATAGGGGAGAAGATAATTTTGTTATAAATCAAACAATGTACTTACGTAAAAGTTTAGTCAATTAATTAAGCCGAATCTCCTCACATTGTATACGAGTCATATCCGTCCACATCTCTCATCGCGAGGATCGAAGGAGGGGACACTAGCACTCCAGATCAGATTAGCGCCCCCAAAACTTTTCTAAGTGTCATCTGAAAACCATCAAAATTTATGTTGATTTAAGCTTTTTAAAGCTTTCTGTATTAATGCGATAGGTTGTGGGTTCGTTTTCCCTTCAAAGAAATAAAATATTTAATATTTTCATTTCGTTCCTCTGGTAACTTAATGTTGTTTTCTTTTCAGCTGCACACTGTATTCCGTTTGTAGCAGGGTAAACAGAGGGAGCCCAGTGCTAAGACATTGCGCTCGGAGGCAAAGCGCGGAAATGAAAATATTTAATACTTCCTTTCCAGGTTGTGAATTCGTTTCCCACTTGAAAAAAAATAATTTTTAATATTTACATTTCGTCGCTCTATTAACGAGACAAAACGCGGCGTTGAGTACCGCCACTCAACACGCAATGGATGCAGAATTCGGCGGAAAATGGGGAACGAAGTGTCTTAACACTAGGCTCTCTATGACTACACAGCTGTGTGCGGAATACAGCGTGAAGCAAATTTTATTTTAAAAAATCATTGTGACCTCTACCAAAACAATCGAACCCCACAACGTCACGTCCCTTACAAGAACCCCATTAAGAAAGCTATTTAAATCAGAACTTCCTTTTTTGTAACATTTCCATTCATTTGTTATTTTATCTGGCAACCCCCAAAACAAGTCGGCATGTAAATTAAAAAAATATATTAATGTATACGAGTTACGGTGGAAAAAATACAAACGCTGCCTTTTCGTAATCTCAACAGTTTTTCTTATTCAAATGTAGACTGCTCGAGTGCTCTAGCGTCGTCATCAATCTCTCCTCTCCGAACGTGGACCATTACAGTCTCCCTCTCTCCTTCGCAATTATCCACTCGAATAAAAACATTTTAAGTGTTAAATTAACGATATCTCAGCAGAACGTTAACTTGTCTAACTAAGTGATTAATATAAACGCTGGGAGACTCATCGTTAGGCGCTCAGAGAATACAAAGATGGATTCCATAAAGTATATTTGAATTATTTTTTTTCGCTGGTTCGCACTCGTTGTGAATAATAAGTGTGGATTTGCGGTTGAGTTTGGAGTATTCAATTGGGAGGTTCTATTAATTTTAATTTTGTTTGTTTTTGAGTGTTAGTATTGTTTTTTTTAGCTTTACACTGTGTCTCGCATGTAGCAGGGTAGGGTTGGTAGGAGCCTAGTGCTAATACGCTCCGCTCCTAGTGGTGAATCTAAACACCGGACTCTTGCCTTAGTGCCAGACTAAATAAATTAGAATATTAAATATTTCTTTTCCTCGAGTGGGAATAAACCCACAACCTGTCATGTTTATAGTCACGCGCTTCTATACCACGACTAGCGTCATATAATTCTCTCTTAAACATGCATTTTTCTGTTGTGTAATATTATTTCTCTTTTTTTACCGTACTACCTCTTTTGTGAGTTCTCCATTCAACGTGACACTGGCGAAGTGATTTTGTGCTCAACTGGCACGCTCGGAACGCCATATTAGAAAGAACAGAACAGAACAGCGTCATATAACAATTGTTTCAATTGGGTGCAACGTTAAATTATTTTTATTTCAAAGGCATAACTAATATTTTACCAAATTATACTTATACGTAAAAATTACCGAATGAATTTCTCATATCAAACTGTCGTAACAACATAAAAGAAAAAAAAACTCTTTTACCAAATTTGCCCCGAATCGCAGTCATCACTTTGCCAAATATTCTGGTGCCAAGGAGTCACGTACAAGTAATTCTGTTTCCAAGTTTTCAACAAAAACACTTGGATTTTGTATTCTATAATTTTGAATATAAATAAAGTAAGATGTAGCAGTGATTCGGGCAGAAAGCCCGTCTAACTGAGAAAATAGACTTATCAACCTACTTGGTACTCATAATTATATTTAATTTAACAGGTAGGTAAATTGCAATTACATTGCATACATACTTGTAAATATGTATATTTTTTATCGTTAAGTGGCACAAAATTTGGCATTTCCTTGAAGAGTGAAGGGACTAATAGATTTTTAGGGAATTATCTGCAATTCCTACAGGAAATGGAAAACAACCCAATTTATCATATTCTACGTTTAAACTGTCGAAAATATTGAAAATTTAAATAGAAATAGTATGAGAAGTCTATTCGAACGAAATTGTAATTGACAACATGTTTCAAAGATTTTATTTATTTACAAAAAATAAAGTTAATCACCCATTTCTCAATACAAAAAAAATAAAAACAAATATTTACTTAAAAAATTTCATTTGTTAACAGTAATTTCAACAATAAAAAGAAGTTTTCTTTCTTTATTCTGTATATTTCCACAATAATTGAGTTAAGTAACGAATACTGCGTCCACTGCCTCCTCCCCGTAGCGTCGTTTATTGTAATATGCTGTGCAAATTTCAATAAGCACCGTGTTAACTTTTACTGTATTGTAAACTAGTAGAGCATTTTGCGTTTAACACAATTTGTTTATTTCTTTTAGTTTCACGTTATATCATACGCACGGTAGGCAGAGGGAACGTAGTGTTAAGACACTTTGCATCCTATTGAGTGGTGAAACTCTTTAATTTCAGTAGCACCTAGTACCTACCCCTGTAGCCTTGGTTAATAGTGGTCGAGGAGAAGACCATAAGGTTTTAGTTTGTACTGTATTGGCCTACATTTAGTACGTGGTAACCAAACTCTAATATCCTTACAAAAAAATATTTTATCTATTTTTAATTTTTTGTTGAAATGATATGAAAGTTTATTTTTATATTTAGATATAATACGCACAACAAAATTTAGGCGTGTATTACTAGAAATTTACTCTATTTATAAACCAATGAATGTCTTAACACTAGGTTTCAAAGTTCCCTCAACCGGGATACAGTGTATAAACCAAAAAAAACTAAAGAAAGAACTTAAATCTCAATATTAACTAGCTTTTATAAAAAACTCTATAAACTTACAAACAATAATAATATGTTTTTATGAATGATGAAGTTGTAAAAACTGTTGAAAGTTAGATTTCCTTTACGAGAGATCTTCGTGGATTCATAAAGTTATAATGACCTTTTCCGGCAAGACGTGTTCTCTACAGCCGTAAATATTTAACGTGATTCCTCTAGGAATACATTGAAAATGCTATTAACAAACATTTTTAGGAATTTGTATGCATAAATAAAACATTTATTAAAAGGTCGTGGGTTTGATTCCCATTCAAGATTTTTTTTTATTTCTTGCTCTGGTTTTCAAAACGCGGCGTTGACTTCTGCCATTCAACACGCAATCCCTCTAGGATTCGGCGTAAAGTGGGAAGTAACTTAACACTAGGCTCTCTCTGCCTACAGCGTGAAGCTGATGAAAAACCTTTTTAAAAACTAGTTTTTATGCAAAAGTTGTACTAAAATGAAAATAATAATTTTATGATACAGCAATTTGTTTCATCTTAGCTCCGGATTTTTTTTATGTTTAATTGTCCATTTTTATATGTATACAAGCTTTATTAGTCCAGTGTTATAATATTCCTTACCATACTTGCCACTCGCTGCAACTTTTTATCATTTTCACGCTCTGGTAAGCAAAGCACGGCATAAAGTTCCATGTTAAAATAGACTATTATATTATGTATTTTGTAACAAAAAAATAAATTAATATTAATACGATAACCATATAAACGTGATTTAAGAAATAAAATTAGTAATTTACAACAATAAACATCTAATCTTATTTTAACAAACTCAATTTTCACAAAATATAAAAAATTAAATATAACAATAAAAACAAACACTCTATATAAGCAAATGTCTGTGAAACGCTTAAAACACATACTACCATACTTTAATTAAAATCTCTGTCGTGCTCTATACAGGGCGGTCTAAATTATGAGTAGAACATTACAGCTAAGTGAATAATGTGGAGATTTTGTTTAATTATGTTTAACTGCTGAAATGCTTAACTGGAAGTTAAACGTTATTATAACTTAACGTGAAACTCTGGGAATTGTGTAATAATATATTAGGTATATGTTGTTTTAAGAAAATATTTCAAAAAAATATTTGATATTTAAAGAACACTTTTAAGTATTTATGGTTTATTAAATGTTTGATAGTTTTTTTTAATGTTATACATATGTGCAGGTTTAAAGTAGGTTTAAAGTTTTGTAGGTTCAAATCACACTCGGAAGAATGAAATATTTAATATTTTATTTAATCGCTCTAGTAGCGACGCAAACCGCGGCATTTAGTGTCGCCCGTCAACTGGCAATGCTTCCAGAAATCGAAAGTAAGTTGGGAACGGAGTGTCTTAACACTAGGTCCTTATGTTCTCTCTCCCTAAGTTGCCATGTGCGATTTAATATAAACATAATTTAGGAAATATAGACGAAAAATGAATGAACACATATCTTATTTACCTAGTCGTGTCTTATGCTCACGACTAAAGACATAGATATGTGTACATTCATAACCTAATAGCTGTATATAGAATTTTATTGAATAAAGTTAAATAATTTAATATAATTTAGAAATTAAAAGTCTACACTACTAAAATAGTAAAAGGAGCGACCAAAAATAACGCTTGGAAGCATTCCTTAATTAGATAGCTAGAATTTTAGGTACACGCGCCATAATTAGTAGAAAACCTCAAAAGGTTCAGCGAAACTGCGAGGGATAGAGGCACCCTCAGGTAAAAACCAAATTGAATTTACCCACACAGAGAACTGTATCGCGCAGATAAATCTCAAGACCGGCTCATCCCCTAACGGAAAACAAAGTTTAATAGAAAAGTAAATAGAAAAAGTAGAAAAAATATGTCAAGTTTTAATTTGTAAGCTCCGTTACCGTCGCTTTGTGCGTACGAACTGAGATATTTATTCTTTGAAATTGGTAATCTCGTTCATGCTTACATTTCAACTTAACAATAACTATATTTTACATTAAAAATGCATAAATATTTAAAAAGATTTATAAATCTCCTTACGTGCCTCTATAAAATGTATCGAAAGGAAATGAAGTACCTACTAACTTTAAAACTAGAATTTATATCCTAGAGAATTTATAACGTAGGTAGTATACACGGAGATGATCTTAGATTGAAGGATAACTTTTCATTTTATAGTTGAACTCAGGAACTCGTGGTTTCACATTTTATATCTTTACATATCAGCTTTATTATGAGTAAGACTAGAATTTCACAAACTTATATTTCAAATGAAAGCAAAAAAAATGAGAGCAAAGAGCAGTTCTAGCGAGTACGAGTTTACGTATAATTCTTACTTTTCTTTCTTTATTTTATCAAGATATACTTAATTAGGAACAATAGGTGTACTTCTATTACTATGACGTCGTCTCAGTGCAAGTCTGTACCGCTTATCTGCCTCTCACAGACACGTCATTTCGCTAGAACTGAGTGGTACCTCTAGCGGAATTAATTCTATGGTATTTAAAAGTATTATTGCGTCTTATATTTATGTTTGAGTCTGTCTAACTGTTAACGATAAGCGCGATGGTTCTGAGTTCGATTTTCACTCGAGGGCATGAATGATTTTCATTTCCTCTTTCTCGTAACGAGGCAACGCTTTCTACGCATCAGAGCGAAGAAATAAAAATATTAATTTCATTTTCTCCAGTGGCGATTGAACCTACAACCTGTTGCATTTACAATTCCACGCTTGTGGCCCTGCGCCACGACTGGCCTCTGAAATATCATCTCTTATACTTACTACAGATATACCAAAATAGTTGAGAAAAGAATGATATACAAATTCGCTTATCCGCCGCGAGCGATTTATTCAAACGAGCTATAAATATTCAGGAGTAATTAAGCTTTACGTCGACCGAACACTTCCAACGCACCACCTTTTATTTGATCAATGTGAAACCTGTAGCCGTGTACAGTATATTGTAGTATTTTTTCATTTCATTAAATAAGTTAAGGAAAACTATTAATATATCGTCGTTGCGCTTGCCAAAACCGCTATGTGTTTTTAGTCAAGTTTTCAGGAGAGACAAAAAACTATCTTATTTATTAAATAATAGCTTTATCAAAAAATTATAAATGCAGTATGGTGACAAAATATGTTATGTTTGAACTGAGATACAAGCGAAAATGATAAAATGTACCCTTCATCTGCAATAATTTTTTTTAACCATTTTGATGCACATGTCAGAATTGTCTTGTAACCACCATTTCTTACAAGTGAAAAATATGCACATATCAGTTTTGTAAAGGAACATAATCGGATTTATTTAGTGTTATTATGAGGACAAACAAACAAACAAAAAGAAAAATGTATTAAACTTAAAACAAATATGTATACTAATGATTAGTAATGATAAACGTGAGGAATTGTTGGTTTAGCCCTTTTTTACGTGAAAATGGTTAATCTGATTACGATAAAATAGTATGGTACGTTATATTAATGTTATGGTTATTAATACTAATAATAATTAACAAAAAAATGTTTAATAGAAAACTCGAAGGGTTGTTAGAAAGTGATTAGGAAAGGTTTATAGATAGACTAAGCTTTTAATACTTATCCTTTAAATAACTAGGTAAATTTGAAGTAAATAAAAAGCGAATTCAATAAGTATTGCAATAAACTTTATCAAGATAATTAAACTAAATTTAAGTAACACAGTCGCTTTCGTGCCACACATGTACATAGACGTATTTATCGTTACTACAGTATATCTCTTTGCTTCGAACTCGAATATGGACGACCAAGGAATAGCGCCGCGCGCAAACCCGTGCCAGGGCTTAATGCCTAAAATTAAGTTCAGCTAAAAAGCTGTTAGGCGAGCTCTGTCTTCTTTGGTCATCGACAAGTCGAGTGGATCAGATGACCCGATCTCAAAGAAAGGCGATGGTTCCGATCCATCTAACTATAGGCATATTGCCACCCTTGCTCTTGAAAGTGATGGAGAGCATTATCAATGATCAGCTCTTGGTATAACTGGAGAATCACTGATTAATGACAATCAATATGGCTTCCGCCATGGTCGCTCAACCGGTGACCTTCTAGTTTACCTAATTCACCGGTAGGCTACGGCTATTAAAAGCAAGGAATAGGGTCTGGCAGTTAGTTTGGACATGGCGAAGGTCTTCTATCGCGTGTGGCATGAGGCGCTCCTTGCGATTCTTCCATCCCATGGCTTTCCGAGAGTTTATGCAAGTGGATCGCTAGCTTTCTCACTGGGCGCAGCCTCAAGGTAACTGTCGACGGTTTTTGCTTGGAGTACATGCCCGTGAACGCTGTCCCCCAAGGCTGTGTGCTGTGCGCCCTACGCTGTTTCTTCAGTATATCAATGACATGTTAGAGGATTCTAGAATGTGCGTTCCTCTTGTTTCGGTATGCTTTTTCTTTCTTTGTGTACCTCATATTCTTCTAGTGGCAAATTTTCTTTGAATACGGTGCACATGTCAAATTAAACCTTTCTTGGCTTAAATATGGAAACTTTATCAGCTTCCAAATTAATGTAAATAGTTCACTAATTTTTCTGGCTTCACTTTTTAATCGACTTCAGTGAAGAGGACGTTATCAATTCGAGTGTATTTTTTTATATTTGTTACCTTAGAACTTTTGCCTTGGTCAACCGATCATGGTTGGTGCTTCCCGTGTGGTTTTACTTTGATTTGGTCTATTTCTGACAATTTTATCCATGACAAAATCACATAAGTCTTAAATTTGCATTAAGTATGTGCGCAGAAATTGGAAGAATAACTCAATATCATAATAACCAATTTTGATGATTCTTTTTTTATTGGAAAGGATACACTTCATGGATAGTTTGATGAGAGTTTGGTTATGTTCTAATTATGGGATTATTATGGTTTTTTTTAATTGTTATACTTATTGTATACTTAAAACATGTGTGTCGTGATGTGCTTGCTCTGCAGTAATGCAATGATTAAACTTGAACTTTTGGCAATAAGCCTAAACTCATTCTCACAGGCTTCTTACAGAAGCTGACTTACAAGAAGGATTTCGTGGTTTACTTTCAGAAAATGATTCTGGTTTGGTGGCATATAATTGCTTTATCCATGAATTAAAAGTATCGTTAGTTAAGTGTCTTCTACAATCGTATTAAGTACGCCTTTCCTGCCATAACTCTGCTTCGTATTAAAGTCGCGCTTTTTTTATTGTTGTATATTTCTTCAATATCCATCTCCTCGAGGCTCGAGTGACGGTTCCCCTTAATGTATTACATTACATAATGTATTACATTCCTCATCGAATGATTGCTGCTGGATCATAATTGCACATAACGAATTTGTCATTGCCAAAAATAAAAATTAAGCGCACATATCGATTTTGTTAAATCGAGTTCTAGACGGAATTACTACATATTTGTTTTTGTAGGCTATGCAGAGTACTATTTTAATGCTATTTATCGAATAAAAAAAAAATCAAAAAAATACACATAACGGTTTTGGCAAGCGCACCGACGATATACATGTACTAATACTCAGTTACTAGTAAAATTAATTTAAAATATTTGAAATATCTAATTATATTTTGGTATTAGCAAACCCGTGCGACTACGCCCGCTTGAATTATACAAATGTTTATTTAAGTGTACCTATTTAAGAAAAGCCGACCTAACTAAATATTTTAAATTGACATAACTTTTTTATTTATAAACTGATTGTAATAAAATAAACCCTAGATGTTTTCGGGAGAGATTAGCGAAAACAAACGCACAGACAAACAGACAAAATACATTGTTATTAAAGGTGCCCAATTACATTTTTTTTTAAATATCTTCCAAGTACAGACACCGACTGACCTTCTTACTATTTTATTATAAGTATAGAATTAGATTACGATAGTGATAAGTAGCAAATTATCCTAAAAAGTATCTACATAGTCATAAATATATACATATATGTATATATCGTACACATATGTATAGGTATCTATCGTATCGTTTCAAAGAAATTTAGACGAAGGTGGCTGTCAGAGTGCCGAAGCTAACTTTTCATTTACAAGTTAGAAACGAAATGCCTTCAAATAAACTTTACAATCTCCTGCTTTTGGAACATTAATACAATTAAAATTTAAGAAAGTAAACGTACAACTTTCACATATGTATTACAAAATAAAATTAATCATGAAGTAATTTCCTTATTTGGTTGATATGCATCCAAGATACAAAGATTAAATAATAAATTTTATATTTTTAGGGTTCCATACCACAAAAGGCAATAGCATGAGCCCTTTTAGGAACACTTTGTTATTCGTACGTCCTGTGGACCTAAAGTTATTAAATTCAGCACGAATTGAGAACTTACAATAAATATAAAGGAAAAAATCCGAAAAGTTTAAATTTATATGTATTTCATAGAAAATATCATTACAAACTTATATTAATTGTAATTCAGTTCATACAAAATGAGTGCATATGCCTGAAAATTTTTATAAGTTCTACCCGTTGCCTTATAATTCTGAAATTGGTATGGAAGCCTCGGTGGCCGAGTCCGACTCGCACTTCACCGGGTTTTTTTATCTTGTCGAATCGAAACACATGTGATGCCATACGTCACCGTAACGTCACTTAAAATATTCTTATAAAATCTACTACACCTTAAATAATTTTAGACAATAATAACCAAATTATAACATATTAAAATAAAATTCACAATCAAAAATTTCTAAATGAAAAGGCAATTCAGTGAAAGCCACAAACGAAATAATGGCGGATCAATTAAAAGTTGAAGTAGTTGGTAGCGTCAAACGCGGGCTAACTTGATTCATTAGTATTGGCCGACGCGACGCCGCCCCCCCGGCACCCCCCACACCCCCGGCCCGCTCTCGCGGCAGTTATCTTCGCCGAGCAGACGCAGTCAATTTCGAAATATATGAATTAATCCTTCAATATTATTGCAAAGTCAAATTTTCAGTTCGCTTTGATTGAATTGTACCTACAAAAGTTCAATTACAATTGACCAATTAAGGAATATGGCAAAATTTTGCTATTTGTATATTTTTAGGGTTCCGTACCTCAAAAGGAACAAATAGAACCCTTATAGGATAACTTTGTTGTCGTGTCGAGATCGTGTGGATGTACCAATCTAAATAATATTGTTTCCATTATCGTTGACATACAATCTTGAAATTGGTACGGAACCCTATGTATGCGAGTCCGCATTCGCACTCGCATTTCACTGATTTTTAGCTTATAGCTAACATTAGAGTGTATGATGTTATATTCAGTGGCGTAGCTAGGGGGGTGCGAGCGGTGCGGTCGCACCGGGCATCAACAGGAAAAGGGCATCAAAGTCGACGATCACTTTGTTTTTTTTAGAACTCAACGTCGATGATTAGGTTTTTTTTTTTTTAGAACTCAACGTCGATGATGACTTCTAAAAAAAAAAGAACTCATCAACAGGAAAGGGGCATCAAGTCGCCCGAGCCGCACCGGGCAGCAAATACCCTAGCTACGCCACTGGTTATATTAGACGGATCAAATCAATAAAATATCAGATCAAATGTCTTATTGCAACTCCCATCACCACGGAACCTAGTGTTAAGACACTCCGTTCTCCACTAATTCAAAGTATAAATAAAAAATAACAACATTCAATGTTTGTGGATATACAAACAACATTTATATAGTTGATCCAATAATTTAATGTAATGTAATAGCTCTAGCTCTGATTTTTATATGAAATGGTTCCACTCGTGAAAACGAGACTCGATATTTCTCGTCCAAAGTTTACTTATAGGCCGCCATAAAATTTACATAGGACGCGTCAACTGGCATCAACATAAAATAACCTCGGAGATCGCATCAGCTAAAGTTGACTTTAATAAATGTTACACGACGATCAGCTTTTTCTAAATACAAGTAGATATAATATGTGTTTAGTTACGTCAACAAAGCGCGGGGTTGAGTTCCGTTCCGACGCAATGTGATCAACGGAGTGCCTCAGCACTAACCTAGTGTCAGAGGGACACCTACCCTACCCTACTGTACGAGTATACTGTAGAAATTAATTAGGCATTCGATGTTTTATATAATTAATTAAACCTTAAAAATAGTTAAGTTAATAATTTCGATAATATTTCTGTTTCTCTGTTTCTTTCTAGGTGATATATGGTTGTCGTACTCTATTAACAGTAAATATTTTTTATGGTTCACTTGAAGTTACTTTTATATTTAAATGAATACATTAAATACACAGAGGGAACTTAGTGTTAATAGACTCCGTCCTCTACCTTCCGCGACTATATCCCATAAACATATCTCCTACAAAATTGTTACTGTAAACCTTCACAAAGAAGAAATCAATATTCTCCGACATTTCTCCAATTCCAGCCTAATAACATTCATCGTAAACTATAGGCACATTCACGGTAGGGCCATTGCAACGAAAATAGATGTCGACAAACTAACATCATAGAAAGTTATCTTTGTGTTCCGTACAAAGCGGCCGTGGCCTTTGATCGACCAAACGGAACCAGAAATTAATTTCGCTAACTTGTTGTCCATTTATTACGTTTGCGAAGTCAACAGGCTGTTTGATTGCGAGTTAAATATTATTTGTTAATGTTAATATTAAGAGTTTTTTTTTTTTTTTAAATTAACCAATATATATATTTATATATACATATTTTGAAAATATTTAAATTATAGCCCAAACGCTATGGACACGGCCCATTTGTCCATGGTGAATGAAATAAAAATGCAAAGAAACAAGTATAGCAATGAAGACATAGCAATAGTGATAGGTTTTCATGTTCCGTATTTATAAAAATGATAAAAATAACATTTATTACAATAAATAACATATTGTAATAAATGTTATTTTTATCATACCACGGATGTCACGCCGTGGCGCAGTCCTCGCACGAGCGGATCCAGCTCGGGTGAATGAATTATTTTTATTTCTCACTCTGGTAGTAATAATCCGCGGTATTGATTTCCGCTACTTGACTTCGACACCCAATGCCTTGAAAATTGGGTGAAACTTGGGGAATGGAGTATCATAGCGCTATTTCTTCTATCTACCCTGATATATGAGGGATATAATGTGAATTATGAAGCTTACAAAAATAATTATTAATATTATTCGCTTCCATTTTAATTTTATCATACGAAATGAATTTTGGGTATTAACCACTTTTATATATAACTACCTAAAACTAATTTTACAAAGTCCCTCTTATCCTCTTAAAATTTCCAGCTTAAGCAATAGTTTTAAGTTGGGGGAGCCAGTCGTGCGTCACACTGATAATGTTAATACTTATTCAAACGAAAATTGATTTCAAATTAGACGCGTTAACAAAAGAGCAGAATTGAAATTTTGTTACAATCTATTTGTAATATTTTTGATTGAAAAGACCACTGAACCTTTTAAAGTTATCATAAGCACGGTAACGGCACAGGGGGACCAGCCAGTGACTGTGAACGTGACAGGTCGTGGTTTCGATTTCCTCGAAATGAAATATTTAATATTTTCATTTCTTCGCTCTGATTTTTTTTATGTTTAACCAATTTCACAATTCGACGCCATTTCCGGAAAAACGGTATTCTAAGAAATACGTAAATAATATATTATTTCAAAAAAACAAAATATACCAACGACAAGCCACCTCCACGAGTGACAGTTTTAGCTCCCATCATGTTTATAAGATGACCTGATGTTATTCAATGAGGTGGTAAATTGGGATCTTCAAAATTGCCTCTTCCATCGATATCGAACAATCCACCTTAACGTCGCAAAAGGTTTTAGCCTAAAACTGTCTAAGGTATCCTTTTCATACCAGTCGTGCCGCGTCTCCATTTCTTTGATAGACACATACCAATATCTATCCCTTTGTATTGTTATGTATTACATTTTCAGGATACAATTACTAAATAAAAAGGTTACTTGTAGAAGGTAAATTGTCCAGTTTAATGGTTTTTATTACTAGATCACAATTGTTTTGGAAAACACTAAAAAGCGATGATAGGTACATATTAAGGTTTTTTTATTAAAATCGTTTATTTAACTTTTAATATGTGTTTGTTTGTCTGAACCAAATCATTTTATATCTGTATTACATATAGAAGGGTAGGTAGTGGGAACCTAGTGTTAAGGCACTCCGTTTCCCACTTTCTACCAAATTCTCGAGGCTGACGGAACTCAACGCTGCGCTTTCGTCTAAGTAAAATTCGATCTACTTACGTGATCTCACGAAATTGAAATTTTACTATTCAGTTCCCATGATAATTCTACACCGTGGTCCACATGACGGTTAACTTTGTAGACATGAAACTTTATATACGACTCAATTATTATTAGAATAGCTTGTTCTTGACTCTGACCCTATATTTAGAATGTACTTTTTCAGAAAACTTATATATTTTTAAGCAATCATAATGTAATAAGCATGTAAGAATTTCGACGTAACTTGATGAGAACGTATGGCTTAGTAGTCAGAGCGTTTGGACGGTCTCCAAAAGGCGCCGATCCAAATCCTGCTATTACAAGTTTAATTTATTCATATATTTTCTAAAAAAATATTTTTCGTTCCTAAATGTATTCCACATTAAAAACGTTAAAAATATACCCACTGTTATATAATACATAAAGTCGAAGTTACCGTCTGTATAAATTAATATAAGCATAAAATTTAGATTTACCGAGAACTGGCAGTCACCAGACTCTAACTTGTAGCTCCAAGTTTCCATTCAAGTTTAAGTTAAGCATAGCAAGCTTACAAGTTAGCTTTACTCGTTCATTTACACGTGTCGCTTGAGATTGCTCATAACGAGCATGTTGTTGCTGAATCCTTAGTTTTGGTATACTTTGTACTGTAATCTGAAAATGATTTCTTTTCAGCTTTACGCAGTATCCCGCACATAGCGTGAAAGAGGGAGTTAAGATACTCCGCTCTTCATTCCCCGCCGAATTCTGGAGGCATTGCGTGTTGAGTGGCATCGTTGTTGAGTGAGGTGGTGGAGTTTCATAACCTCGAGTGGGAATCGAAGCCACAACCTGTCGCGTTTACAGTCATGCGTGAGCCTCTGCGCCACGACTGGCTTCATATGTAGGTTAAAGTAATTATTACTAAGCAACTAAAATCAAATTTGGGCTAACTAAAAAAACCATATTAATTAACATTGTTAGGACTTTCTTTGCTAATATGAAAGTTTCAAAACTCAACTTGAACTGCCAGAATGTTTGTTAATTAATAAAAAGTTTTCCAAAGCACTAGTCTGTTTTTCTGATATTGAGTGAATATTGAATAATCCTATCAAAATATTTCAAGAAAAAAAAATATCTATATTTTTTTATAAACATGCTGTATCCCGCACATGTAGGTAAGGTAAACAAAGGGAACCTAGTGTAAAGTTAGTGTTGTAAGACCTTTCGTACCCATTAAGACATCTTCGCCTATAATAATTCCCTAAGTATATAAATTATGAACCAACGATCAACGAATACCAACAGTCGCTATTACCACTAAGTCACTGAGATACGATTATTATACAAATTTTATAAGATACTTTACTTATTAATCATTGTATAAAATTTATAAGTTACAAATGTAAAATGTTTGTAAAGTTGCTTGTTTAATGAATTCTAACTACGTAATCAAATTAACGATGGCGATGTTAAAATTTGAAACTTAGACAATAAAACTTGAGAAATTTTAATTTGATAATTTATTCTGGAGATGATTTGAAATCGCAAAGGGTAGGGTAGGGTATAAGACCGCATTATTGCCGCCATAATTTTAAAAGTTAAAGTTGATATCCATAGATAGAGGCCAGGCGTGGCGCGAGGGCACAAAGTGTGACTTGATGTACTCCTAACTTGCAATGTATGTATATTGTCTCTAAAACTATAATGTTATTAGATCACCGAAATAGTTCAGATGAAAAAAAAAAGTATAGTATAAGCAGGCGAAGCCGCGAGCGGGTAGCTTGTACGCAATATAATTTTTAAATATATAGTAAATAAAAATTATATTAAAAAATAAAATAAAGTTGAGTAGTATTTATAGGCGTGTTTACGCGAGTTTATTTTTTATTTTGAGTTTACCATATTGAAATTACGCGTAAAAAATAAAAGCTCGTATAATTTAAACATAAGTTTTTTGGACACGATCCAAGTGCTGTAAACCATTAAGCTATGGGTACATTCACATATCGCCAGACGCCATTTCGTTCGAAACTTTGGGTTTTATTCAAATTTCAAAGCATAATTTTATTTCTTATACCCAGTATCAGAGCATTGTTTCTTTTGGCTTATAGGTGCAATATTGATAATAATGATGGTTATTATAATAGTAGAAAAAAATAAGTGACCTAACTCCAACCAGCTATTCCAGCTGTGCTTAAAAGATACCTGCACATACGTATTTCTCCACACATACCAAAACTATTGTATAAATTTTGGCTGTAATAAAACCTGACATTTATATATTTTTATGCACCTTTAAAGTCTAATTCGTTATTTCAAGCGACTGCAGGCATCTTGCCAAAATATGATCCTCGGAACTCATATTTATGACAAGATTTGCTTCGATCCAACAGAGTGTTAAATTGGGAGCTTTGAAGTTGTTACTTGCCAACATTGAACATTATGCCTTGTACTGCTACGACTCCTATTACCTTCTAGACTTTAACAATCTACGTAAGTATGTGTAAAATTCTTCTGTTATTATATGATTAGCAGAAAATGCACAAAACACTAGGAGAAGGAGAAGATTTCTTGCAAGGAGCATAATTAAAATACAGTAAAATCGTTATTTCTTAAATCCATCCATTAATTACTTAGTTCACCTGGTTGTAGACTAAAATATCGCCTACTTATCTTTATTAACCCCGAAATTTACCCTCAAATTACTATAAAATTTGACACAAAAGCTCTCTTGAGACACGTTACAGCTTATTAATCTGACAAAATTCAGAGGACAAAATTAGTTTTTAAATGCTGTATATAATACTTTCTATGATGGGAAATGATAATGAAACATTATAAAAGTTTATTTAAAGCTGTCTCACCTAGCTTAGTCGTTTGCCGTCGTTAATTTCCATTATTGCAATTACTTGAGGTATATATATATGAACATAATTAATTTTTTTCTTTTCGCTTTACACTATGTTCTGCATTTAGCAGAGCAGGCATACAGAAGCTAGTGTCAAAACACTCTGTTTTCCAATCTCCGTCGGCGTTCTAGACACTAAGTCTTGCGTCGGTTTAACAGATACCTACGGAGAATAAGAATAATTAATTTTGTGTGTTTGCTTGATCAGATGATCTCCCATTAAGCCACTGTGGTATTGAAACGAACTTATAATAATTGAATTGAATTCTTGATATATAACTTATAATTATTATTAATTACTAAATACTTGAAAAGTACGTCATTTTTTATTTATATTTTTACGTAGATGTCATTACGCAACATGGAAATAGATACAGATATATACACGCTCGAAGCGCCATAAATAAAGAGATGAACTGAACTGAACTATATAAATTTAATAGACAATAGGAAGAAAAGAAATTATATATAAAAAATATAGATGAAAAAGAGAATTTCAGTAAGCTCTATTTAATTTTGCATTTACAACTGTGGAAAAGTATTCAAACACTAGCTACGAGCTAATGAGCGTTGAAATATTAAGAGCAAAAATTTTAATAAAGACATTGCAGTGATTTTAACTTTTTAATTCTTTTGAAAATGAAAAATCTATTCTCTGACTATTTCCAGTTAAAAAAAAGAGAACGTTGCTGTCGAGGGCTGTTGTATTTAATATCACATTTTATTTTGAATTTTATTGTAAAAAGTATTGTTTCGATAGAAAATGTGCTCATTTGTTTTCTTGGACTCCATTAATATATCCTGCAAGTATTATTAAATAGATTATTCTGTCTATTAGTGAAAACAGTTTAATAAGCAATTACATTGATATTAATATATGATATATAGGCGTGGGCGTACGCCCCATGGCGTAGGGGCACAAGTATGTGACTGTAAGCGCGACGGTTGTGGGTTTGATTCCCACTTGAGAGAATGAAATGTTTGATATTTTCATTTAGTTACTCTATCCACGAGGCAGTCGTTGTCCCCTCTTCAATACACAATGCTTTGAGAAATCGGCGAAAAGTGGGGAACGGAAATATCTTAATGGGAACGTCCTATTGCGTCTTACGTCCGGTTAAAAGGACGTACCTTGGAATATTTTGCGAAATAAAAAAAACCACTTCCATCACCTTTGTTAATTAACATTTTAATTTTGTATTTCCTACATTTTTAAGTGCTGCAAAGACTATAATTAAAAAAAAAACACTTATATATTTTTGTAATTCTTACTGTAATTATATATTCCATAAAATTGAATATAAAATAAATATTCATTACAGGTTTTTATAAAATAAATATAGAATAAAAAATCTCTTGTTAAAGTTAAGTAAAGTCAGCTTTAATAAATCTTGTACAACTTCTGAAGATTATACTGTAGGAGATAAATATTGAAAAGCAAAGCGAAAGTTTTCTGGAGTTTAAAATATGTATTACACATTCTCGTTATTACCCTTTAAACTTTAACATGTTAGGTAACTTGGGTAAAAACTATGGATTTGGAACTGAAATTAAAATTAAAATCAAATAATTTTTCCTACAATAAGAAGTGACATGCCTAATTTATTGAATGTCAAATAATTTACCATCACTTAGGAACTTTCGAATACTATATATCTTTGGAATTGGGACCCCTTAACATTAGGTTCCCTGGTTTCCTCTGCCTACCCTTTTATACGAGGGATTCTTCTCTTCTCGCAAAGACTGAATGAAACGCTAAGGTAAAAAAGTATATAAGTAATATTATGTTTACCATAGAAAAACACAAGATAAACTTAAATAGAGTAACTTCTAACATTTATTGTTAATGTTGAATAAGTAGTGGGATAGCTGCAAGCGGATACGTGACGCGAATGCTACTCGTGAAACACGAAAAGAAAGACGTACGTACTGAATGTTTATTTAATTTACTGACTTACAGCGACGAGGCAAATTGGACGAGCGTGTTTAACATCAAAATTATTAAGGTTCTTTGATTAGAATTTTTGGTTCGAAATCAAAATTTAGATTAAATTTGCCATAGGTACAGGTAGTAGCTTTGAAACTAATTACAAAAAAGTTGATAAATAACAACCTAAAGTATCTTAATTATGTCGCAATTCTAAAATATGCAGAGATAAGGTAGAGATTAATAGCAAAATGCACATGCATAAAATAATGCATGCAAAGGTGACAGAGATGTTTTAATTTAACGGAGTACAAAATACAAAGTTAAGTTCATTCACTGAGTAGCACAATTTTTTATAATACTACAACTACATAAACTCGGAAGCATACATTTAAAACCAAGTTTAAACCAACTAAGATTGGGTAAATCTGTCCTGATTAGCGTTCAGAAACACCTCCGCTATAATGGAAGCTATAAAAGTTGGCGCAAGAGTTCCCTTAAGACGCATTACACCTAATAAATCGCGATGAGCTCGTGCTGTGAAATCTTGAAAATTTGTTGCCAAATAATTACGTGCTCTATACAATCTGTTTAAGAAACGGATATAAATAACAAAAAAAATAGTAATTAAGTCAAATTTTAATTAAAGTACTTTTACATCTTAAAGTCTATCTCTTCATATTTTTCACATATTCATTTCTTCGCTCTGGTGTCGAGGCAAAGTGTGCCAGTGCCTCCAGCATTTAGTGTTCAGTGTCTTAACACTAGGCTCCCTCTGCCATCCCAGTCACATGCGGGAAACAGCGTGAAACTGTTTTTTTTTACACATTTAAAATGACTTTAAACATATTATATACAAAATTTCAAACCATATATATCACACAGTAAATAATCATTTCCACGGGTCTCTAATCGACATCGCCGAGCGCTTTGCGGGCACAAAGTTAATATAATTTGAGCTCACTAAGCATTTAATTCTGTGCTCGCTCAACACTCAGCACTTCCATATAAAAGGTATTCGTGCTATATTTACCATACACACATCTTAATTATAATATGTTAATTTTGTTCGTGTTTTATATAAAGGTTTTTAGTACAATTAAATATTTTTCTAATAATATTTTGGCTAAATAGACTCTTATAATCATATAGTTGGTCGTAACTCAAAAACTACTCATCAAATTTTTTTAACAATTTTATACTATCATGAAGGTTGAGGGTTTGATTTCTATTCGCGTTAGTGATTCCATTCCATTTCCACTTGAGGAAATGAAATACTTAATATTTTCATTTCTCCGCGGCACTCAACACATAAAGCCTTCGGCAATCAACGGCAAGTTGGAAACAGAAGTGTCTTAATGGGAACGGTGCGTCTTAACACAAGGTTCCCGAGTTCCCTCTGCCTACCATGCTATGTGCGTTTATACAGCGTGAAGCTAAAATAGCTTAAATCTTAATTATTTTCTCTATCATAACCACAAGGTAAGAATAAGCAATACCAAAATTGAAAATAGCTTCTTGGAATATATAACAGGTACTTAGTCCGCCTATACTCCTATAGCACCGAAGACTGGGTAGGTAGAAGAAGGAGCGGGCAGTATAATTTATGAGTTTCCAAGTCGTCGATATCTTTCCGCCGCGAAGTTATTTCTCGCGGGCTTCATGACGCTGTATATTTTTATTTTATTAAATAACATTTTATTGCTAGACTTTATTTGTTCTTTGCTATGCTCTGTTTTTTATTAAAATAGTTTGTTTATATTTTAGAATGTATTATTTTGATATTAAATAAATACTTATCATAGTATGAGAATTTGTAATGTATAAAAAAATATTTTTTACCTTTAAATTTTTATATATTTACTTATATATTTATAATCTTGGGTGTAATAGGGAAGTAGGAAGGGGGAAAAATTAAAAAAATCGAAAAAACCGAAAACGAAAGATACCTTCCAAATCCGTCAATTTCAATCTTTCAATTTCGTACTTTTGACTGTCGTTCCTTGGTTCTTTTGTAAAAACCTTTTGTAAAAGGCTGATTCAAAACTGAAATGCACAAAAGAGGACCGTGATAGAAGATTTTAAGCAACGAGGCTTCAGCTTTGTTGAATGAGGTCAATACAATTCGTCCTGTATTGATTTTATATGCTTTGTTCGTCGGATGTTCTGGTGATGCTCTTTTTTCTAGTCACGCAGCGTTCGCCAAATTCTTTTGAACTTTTGACAGAACTTCCTTTTTCAATTTTACGCTGTATCTGTATAGTAGGCAATGGGAACCTCAAACAGGGCTTTTGCCTTTGAGCCAGAGCAAAGAAATGAAAATATTAATAAATAATAATTAATTCCCCCTAGTTAGGATCGAACCCACAATCATCTCCTTACGGTTACACCCTTGTGCCCCATACTAAAATATGAAAAATAAAGTGATAAATAAAAAAACTTAAATAAAAATATATACGAGTATATATAAGAATAAAAATACACTAGGCTAAAAATTTAAAAAAAAGAACTAATCGCTTATCTAAAGAAGGATTAAATGTACTTATGCAACATAAATTGATTTGCAATTAGTCAAATAGTTAAGTTTCACAAATTTATTTTGTTAAAGAAATAGATACAAACTGGCGTCAAGTGAGCCAAGATCTTTATTGGGACAAACGTGAGAAGAATACGGAAACAAATTAAGTCAAAATAACTAATTTAGCATGCAAACACAAATGTTCTTGTTAATCCACGATGTATATTGTATATGAAATAGGATAGGCAGAAGGAGCCTAGTGTTAAAACACTCCCCTACTTTCCGCCGAATTATGGAGTCATTGCGTGTTGAATGGCGGAACTCAACGCACTTTGCCTCGACACCAGAGCGAGGAATGAAAATGATTAATATTTCATTCCCCTAAGTGGGAATCGAACCCGCAATCGTAGCATTTTCAGTCGCACGCTTATGTCTCAGATTCGGTAATTTATAACGAGTGACGGCAATCGAAATTATTCTAACTAACTTTGCAATTTTGTATTTGAAATAAGAAAATTTAAATAATAATGAAGAGGGTGAACTATTAAAAGGATGCTCACTAAGGAGGTTTCCATATCACAAAAGATGGAGACACACGTATATTACGCGTATTAGATAATTATTTTTTAAAAAATCTCTTTTTTTAACAACCTCAACCTTTTTTTAACAACCTTTTTTTTACTTTTACGTTAAGACACTCTTTTCTCCAAATTCCATAGAAATTTTCAAGGCGTTGTATATTGAGTAGCGGGATTCGACGCCAGAGTTTTTGCCTTCTACCAGAGCGAAGAAATGAAAAAAAAATGTTACCATTTTAACAAGCTATAAACAAAAAAAATGTATATTATATAATACACCACCACCCACTCTTACCAATTTATTCTAAAACAGTACGCCATTACGCAATACTGTCATCTAATTAAGTACAGGCTTATACTAAAACTGTTTTTCTTTTCAAACACGTACGAATACATTTCACGTTAGCGGCTCGCCACTTCTTCAAAGAGACTTCACAAAGAATTTATGTCAAGCTCTCGCGGTGAGAGAGTAAACAATAGAATGTTATGTTGGGAACCTCTGTAGGTATCTAGGTGTGTTGCATCATCAGGCAATGTCACACCTGAATGAGGAACCTAGGCCCTAGTGACACGATAACCGAGTTTTCGTATGTTATAAGCTTTTTAATTATTTTTGAGCTTTTTTACTTCTTGTACTTTTGTTTATTTTTTTATGTTGAAATTCTAATTTTTTTTATAATAGTAACGTACACGCACTTCTACCATTATTTTCTTTGCTTTGGTTACATTTGTTATTTTTTACGTTCATTCAGGAATATTCTGGAAAAGATCTTATTCCACCATATCGTTGAAAAAAAACAATTGTATTTATTATTATTCTGCAGAATTGAAGCCCCAACCACCTGAACGCTAACCCAACTATACCATAAAGCCACACATAGATTTTTATTTCTCTAAAATACTTAGATAGAAATGATTGCTAAGTACATACAAAATTAATTAAGGTAAAAGCTCGGGACATTTCTCATCCCAGAGCTATACAGTAAGTACGTAGTTGTGATAGCAGAAAATTTAATTTAATAAGCTTAATTAACAAAATGTTGGAAATATAAAGTAACATTTTAAATAATCTACTTATAAAACAAACTGGAGTTGTAATCAGAATTAAACTTAACTAATTATTATCGGTCTGATGGATACCTGAATGAAGTCTAGTAAACTAGTCTTAAGTATAATGTTGTGCTGAGATAATTCTCAAATTGTTTCTTAGCTTCACGCTGTCTCCCGCATGTCGCAGGGAAAGCAGGAGGGGTCTAGTGTTAAGACACTCCGCTCTCCACTTTTTCCGAATTCTGGAGGCATGCACCAGCGCGAATCAAGCTCAAGTGGGAATCAAACCCACAACCTACCACGTTTGCAATCACATATGCCTCGATTGACCTCGATTGACGTCGAAAGCGTATTATGAAATTTAAAAAGTTAATAAAATGTAAAAAAGGCAAGCTAAAACATATTGTTCTGAAATAGCTTAAAAAGGAGAATATTCGCAAATAATAAAATAACCTTTAAAAATGCCGTGGCGATCAATATACGGCGAAACTCTCAATCCGTCAGCTTACCGTCACCTGAAGCTTTAGCTCTTTCCATATTACTTAGTATTCAGGACTCGCTCCCCATAATTTGCTGGCAAGTATATCCAAGGCCGGCACAAGGCTAATAGGGGGTGAGGATGATCCGGCTTCCCCCACTGTATGCCAGTCATTTAGAACACATTCGATTAATGCAACCCGGGCCTGAATGTTTAAATAATTCATTAATTGATGTAATAAGCGTGCCCTATTACAAAGGTTTCCGTTGAGAGACTGTTCCATTTTTGGAACTGCTGGAGAGTTTTATTTTATTAGCAAAACATGGTGGGACGCGAAAATTAAGCTCCTTTTGACAATATCAGGAATATATTTAGGATTAGGGTTAAATATACTTTTTTTATTATATGAATTCTATAGACTTAATATTTAATCTTCGTTTCGTCATCTTTTCGTAGGCTGTTAAAATGAAAGTAAAAATTAAAAACCAACTGCACGCTCTATCCCTCACACAGCAGGGTAGGTGTAGGTAACCTAGTGTTAAGACACTCCAACGAATTCAGGACGAATAGCGTGTTTAGTGGCGGAACTCAACGCTGCGCCTTTCTTCGACACCAGAGCGAAGAAATGGAAATATAAATTTAGATTTCATTTTCTCGAGTAGGGATTAGACCCACGACTGGCCTACTACTGAAAATAATATAGAAAAGTAAATAAAATATTGGAGAAAAATAAGTGCAGCATTAGTACCATGCTCCACATATTGAACGGCTGCAACGTTCAACTCTCATTGCCACCAAATTTATAACGTAGAAAACGATTTTTCAACATCCGTTTATATGATTTATAGGAGCCCCGAAAATTCTTACCTTACCTTACCTTTACTTAGAAACATTTTACTAACAGCTTTCTTTCATCTTTCTCTTTTATCTAACCTGGTATTTAAAAATAAGATAATCTTAAGTTATTCAATTGTAGTAGTTATTGAATTATAAATAAAATCAAATAAAAAAAATCAAATTCACGCTGTATCTCGCACACATCAGGGTAAGCAGAGGGAATCTAGTGTTAAGACACTCCGTTCCCCACTTTCCGCCGAATCGCTCTTTGGCTCGACACCAGATCGTAAAAATGAAAATATAAATGTAAATAAATATTTCATTTCCTCGAGTGAAGAATCGAACTCACAACCAATCTCATTTACAGTCAATAGTTATTTATTTGACAATGAAATACATATTCAAAGTTCAATAAAAGTAAAATTTAATATTTTACATTAGAACCCGTCATCGTCATAGCAAACGCCAACAGCTTTGATTACACCGTGTTTAGAGAGACAATATCAATTGACATCTTTATTATTATTGATCTAATTAACTTGGCTTAATTGGATTACTGTGCGACAGTACGCTGTAGGTATTTGGCTATAATTAGTATTTATATGCTCACTTATGTATTGTAATTACGTCATCATATATAATCTATTCTAATATAAAATGTAACATGTATATCAGTTACTTTATTAAACTACGTCTATATATTCAGACAAAATTATAAAATACCTATTATGTTTTAAGATATAGTGAAGAAATCGTTATTTTCACACGAAATGTAAAAATCTATTTAATTTAAGATACTTTTCTATAAAGTTTTTCGTTTTTAAGGTTCCGTTTCCTTAAAAGGTAAAAATGGATCAAACTTTAGTTTGGCACAAAGGCGACTGTTTTGCAATCGATTCCCACTCGAGGATTATAAATATATATTTTTTTTAACGATCTGGTAACGAGACAAAGCGTGGCGTTAAGTTCCGCCACTCTACGCCACGCTGCAGCTCAGAAATGCATATGCTTTCGTGTCTTAACACTAGCTAGGTTCACAAGTTCTCTCAGCTTAACCGTCGCCTGCCGAATACAGCATAAAGCTAAAAAAGCACTTTCAAATAACTTATTTTTTCAAATTTTATACTAATTAACTTACACATATATTTCATTTAATTGTATGACGATACACGTTGTATTGTATCAAACGTTGCAATTAAAGTACAAACTGAGAACCTACATACTTCCTTGCATTATATCTCCAAGAAAATAAATAAAAAAAAATGTAATCAGCATTCATATAAAATTCAACAGGCATTTACTAATGCTCCAGATAGCGGAGAGATATGCGCCGGGGAAATGAGAATTATAATTAATGGGAAGAAAAGGAAGGTGGGAAGTCATTAGGAATCAGAAAATAATGCAGCGTCCCCTCTACCTCTTTCATTTTATAGTTTGGCTTGGCTTAGTTTGTTCGTGTTGCTATTAAATACTTGCTCTTGGCTTGAGTTCTGGTATTACTTTGACAAAAATGTTGATAAAAAAATATTTTCTTTTAAATAAGAAATGAGATTGAAGACTGGATTGTTGTAATCTTATTTCATCATATTCTAGTTTATTGCAGTCGCATATTAGATTATTATCAGCCTTAGACAAGGAGGCATTATTAACCTATTGTGTTCTATTGTATAAGTGACTCCTATCTTCACTTTCCGCTTGATTAGCACCCGTTTAATTAGAGTTGGTTATATAGTAGCGGTGGTGAGGAGGCAAGTCATGGCGCAGAGGCAAGCGAGCGCAGAGACAAGCGAGCGGCTGTAAACACGACAGATTGTGTTTGATTTCAACTAGAGGTAATGAAATTCCGCGGCGTTAAGTTATGCCACTCAACATGCAATGCCTCTAGAATTGTCTTAATGGGAACATAGTGTCTTAACAGTAGAATCCCAGGTTTCTTCTGATTACCCATCTATGTGTGGACTAATAAAGCGTCAGTAGAAGTATAGTATCTCAATATAATAGGGATTTTATATTTTTTGAAATTTGATTCTGTTGTGAGAAATTATTATATAAATTTGGATTCAATATTGTACCATATTGCTACATACAAGCATTATCCTTGTATTCTACGACCAACAAGTACGTAGCGTGTTACTTAAATTATTTTCTATATAAAAAAACATGTTTCTAAAGAATTTCCTTCAAAGATGTTTTGACAGCAGAACAACGGAATTTATAAATACTGCTTAGAACTTAAAACATAAATTAAAATTGTTCGCCGCTTTGAAGCTTTGTTGTTTAAAATTTCAATTAATTAAAAGAACTTTGAGGAGCTTTAACAGGTGATTCATTACTAGTGCTACTAGATTACTATAAGAGAGAGGAGAGAGAGGCCTTTTCAAAGAAACAAAAAGAAACAGAATGTAAAATAATTGAAATTACTTAGATGTGAGAGGTTAGAGGAGGTCATTACTTATTATATTATTTTTAGGGTTCCGTATCCTAACAATAAAATGGGACCCTGTTACTATACCTAAGTCTGCTGTCCACGACAAATGTGATTTTTTTGCCGTTTTTTTATATTCTATGAACGCAAATGAGCCGACACAACCAATTGATGGTATTTACGGTGGTGTTTACTCTTTATATTGATTATATATTATATGCATTTTTTTTTAATTCTTTTTAAAATTAAAGTAAAATTAAACAAAATATCTTAAAATTGTGTTTTTAAAAATAATATAAAAATATATTATTGCTATATGTACATGTTACTTAATTATAAGCAGTAAAACAAATATTAAAAACACGTCAATGTAAAACGCAACTAGTTAAAAAAAACTAAAAATAAATAAATATACCCTACAAAATTCAAACAAAAAAAATCATAACTTATCCGTTCTCCCATAAAATGTATGCAAAAAAAACTAACTCGATACACAAAACTGTCCACAATGAACCAAATTTTATGTTCTAACTACATATATAATACCATGGTTCGTTCGTGTAGCTATTCCCATAGGGAGAGATACAAGGCAATTTGTGTGCAACCGCCGTATCGGTGTGCGCCGCGGGCTCTTTTGATTAACTGGACGTATCATCGTTTTCGTTCATATAAATGATTTACACTGGTTTAATAACCAATTATATTTTTACTTTATTTGTATTCAAATGGGGGGTGCTTTTTTGTTTTTGTAGATATGTATAACATAGCCTCCCTAAGCGAATACATTAATAAATACTATTAATTTCCCTAAATGAGAATCGAACCCACAACCAACGGCGTTTACAGTCACGCCACTCCGTTCTCCACTTACAATCAAACGCTTGTGCCAATACGGCACATAAGCATCAATAATTATGTTATTTATAAAACAAAATCAATTCATTAACCCTGCCCGTGCTTTCCACCATAAACGTGTTATAAAATCACATTAACTAATACATACACCATAAAGGCTTACTGTTCAAGGGTTCCATTAGTATTCATCGAGGATCTATTGAATGATGGGGTTAGCGTTAAGATTAGTGGGATGGCTCCAGGAGCAGCGACCGCCGTGTCCGATCAATATAGGGGATTAGCCGTGTCGTGCACACATGCTGAGATATGCAGAAGCACCTCGCATTGAAGGGTTGCCAGGATTCCAGATTATAGAGATCTTAGAGATATTTAGGTGTTATCAAGTTTGACGGTATGCCTATATATTTTTTTAGCAAGGTAGTCAGAGATAACCTGTTCTCGTTGTCATTCTCCATTTTCCATCGAATTCTGGAAGCATTTGCGTCATTATATTTAATGATTTTAAATAAGTGCTTTCTGTCAGTCTATTCATTTTGAAAAGCTGATGATATATGTTAAGTTTAATCGAGAACGAGTTACATTACCTGCAAACCATCTAAAAATGCTCTTCTATAACTTTGATCAATCGATTGATTTCTAATATTATAATATTCTCTTGAGTAGATCCTACTAAAAAGGATATTAAAATATACGAATAGGCTATAATATAAGAACTTTAAACGACGCGTCTTGGCCGCACTCAAGCTGTAGATGGATGCCCAGAATTTATTTTAAGATATTTCTTACATTTGATTATCTTTTTCCCAATTTCCCGAGAACATTGCGCAAAAAATCAGAAAACAACTTTACGGCCTAGCGACCACGACTCGTCAACCTTACTATATACATATAGTACTGTACATATATTTCGTCAAACAGTAATGTATTAGCCTCGTCTTGTCCCGCTGTGCACACGCCTGGCGAGCTCCAGCCGTCGGCTCACGTGTGCTTACTTCACGCTTCAATTACTTATATAATAAATCGCATTAAATAACTTTTGGGTTAGGAAGGTTTATTTAATATCTAATTGGAAGATATTATATTTTTTTATTTAAATAATTTTTTAGACCGTTTGTACGTTTTATAATAATTAAAGACAGGGAAGTCACAAACTTCTATTTAAATAGTTTATTCGCACGAAGCCTTTGCCTAAAAAGGCGGAAAGTGGGGATCGATTTGTTTTAACACTAGTGTTCGCCCAAGAATATTGCTTCATTTTGCACAATGTTCTTGGAAAATCACCCCCTACTTTTCGCTGACTTCTGGAGACATAGAATTTAGAAGCGGAACTTAACACCGCGAAGAAATTAAAATATTAAACAATACATTTTCAGGATTTCATTAATAGATAGATATCTACATGGCAAACGATTTCCATAACTACAACTTATCAATAACAAACTTCAAACTGTCTCCGCGGCTATAATATCTGTATCCTCTTATCTGGTGAGCATTGAGAGAGAAACTGAGAACAAACTTGTTGAACAGTAATAAATTTAAATTAATACGGTAGGCTTTAAGCATTTAACCAAGATTTCGTATTAAAGGATGAGTTACAACATAACATAACCAACGATTAACGATTTAAACTACAAACAAGTAGTTAAAGTGACAACTAAGTTGAAATAGAAACTTAGAACAAGATTATATTTCCATTTCTTCGCTCTGGTGTTGAGGCAAAGAGAGCAAAGAGTTATGCCACTCAACAATGACTCCAGAATGCCTCCAATGCCTAATCCTGCAATGCCTCCAGACTTCGGCAGAAAGTGGGGAACGGAGTGTCTTAACACTACTTCCCTCTGCCTACCCTGCTGTGAGCGGGATACGTTTTTAGAACAAAATGTAGTAAATTTTAATCTGACATACAATTTGTTCACATACGCGTGTTCGTGGAGATGTAAAGGTCTGTCATAAAATTTGACGTGTTCTGTCGATCTGGGGCCGCTCTTGTGAATAATTTCACAAGTACTCGTGTGGGCTGCCGTAAAATTATACCACGTACAGACTTTTCGGTGTTTTGCGAATATAAACGTTGTATGGATAATAAACCTAAGCGAGGTATGTTTGTGAATAATAAAATGAAAGAACTTTAAACAATTCAGGTCATTTAATGTTATTATAATTTAGAGATTGTGTGCTAGAAGAAGTTTAAAACTGATAGTAAAAAGTCGAACCCGTAACTCTACTGTGCGCGTGTGTAAAGTCTGACATCGCACCACTGAGCCTCGCCGGTCATCCTTTTTGCACGTAGTGGTTAATAAAATTTACAAAAATATAACTTATTGTAAAACACTATGTTATGACAATGTAATTAGATTTGACATTCGATATCCATTCGGAGGGATGAATTGTTTTCATGTTCCCACTCAGCTAAGGAAAGCGCGGCGTTGAACTCCGCTATTGATCTTCAAAAACGGAGTGTCGTGACACTCTGCTACTACTATATGTGGGATAAAACATAAAACTAACAAAATACCACTAGGTCAGGTGGCAAATGATTTGCCCAAATGTCATACTAGGCGTATTCGTCCAAAGTAAACATTCCTCGCGATGGTACAAACATCAGTGATATTATTTTTTAATCCGAACATATTGCAGACGACTCCTGTATGCGCTAGTTCGTGTTTGTCTGTTTATTGTGTAAACCTATGTTATTGAAATCCGCGTGCTGGGGGGAAATTGGAAACATGACATGGACAAATAATTCGATGATATTCTTTATTTTTTCAGGTTCACGTTGTATCATGCTTGTACCAGGGCAGGTAGAAGCCTAGTGTTAAGATATTGTGTGTAGAGTGACAGATTCAACGCCGCACTTTGCCTCGATACCAGAGCGAAGAAATAAAAATATTATTTATTTCCTCAAATTGGAACTCAACCCACAACCTGTTACGTTGACAGTTACACTCTTAAGCCCTTGCACCATGACCTGACTCTAATTGTGAAATAAAATTCCGATGACTTCTAGTTATTTAAAATGATTTTTGTCCATAATTTATTGAATATATTAATAACAAAATAATAATGATTATACAATAAAAAATAATATATATAAAACACAAGTAAATATTTCTTTCAAATATTTCTACCTTTTTAACAAAAATATTTTTTCGTTTCTAAGTTCGAAATAGTACTATAAAAACTTAGAAAAAACAACACAAGAATATAAAGCTCTTTTAGTTCTAGCTACAGTTGCGAAGAGTTGAAATCTGAATAATCTTATAACCAGATTTCAGGTCCTCTTGTGGGTTAAATGCCAATTTCTGAAACTCCAATAAAACTTTGAATAACCCCAGGAACAACTTATTTTATGATGTACCGTAAAAGTGACGTATATAACAGAGAACGCCATAAACCCGATCGATGTATCACTTTTCTTCTACTAAGCGAAACTGATGCGTTTCCTCTATAGTCGAAGAAGCAATAACTTCACGGGCCATAGGGCACGCAGCTTTCCAGAACGGACGAGGAAATTTAAACTTACCGACCGGAATTGTTTAGAGAGAGAAGAGAAAACAGCCAAGTTAAAATTACCTATCTAAGTTCTGGGATAAGATCGAAAATTCTATGACAGGATAGTGACGTAGTTCCGGCGCTGGTCCGTCATCGTTTGAAAATGCACGAATCAAAACAAGCACATTAACGTTTATTTATCGAAGTTAAATATAAATAGCGTTTATTTTGCATTTGATTAACCTACTTGCGTTGTTATAAAATAAATGTTTTGTATTTGTAATCGTTGTAATAGTGTATTAACTAATAAATAGTAAGAAAAGTTTTTTTCTTCTTCATTTTGCGCTATTTATTAATTACAAAAAAATGTATAGATAAAATTATAACAAGTGTTCTTTTTCCTAAAAAGAAAATAGATTGATAATTACCTAATTAGGTTCCTGTACTATATGCTATGTAACAAAAATGACATCCCATAATTACCTTAACAAATTATTTTTCAAAAACCATTTCAACTATAGAATTAACATTTTTAATAAAATGTATAATTTCACTCATAATCTTACCCAAAAAAGCTTAACCAGCAAAACTCAGTAAGATTTATGAATAATTTCAATAGGTAGTACCCTGCAAACACCGGCAAGTAAAAAACGAGTTCACCTCGCCAACAAGGCCGGAGGGAGGAGGCCTACTTACATAGTTAATACCGTACTGGAGTGACCGCGGGGACTCCAGACGTAATAACATTTCACTTCTTTTAGAACGTGCTCAAATATCAGGTACATCTTAGGCATTAAATTATGATGCTGAAATATTTAAGATGGTTCTGCGTTTTCTGGAGAGTACTGCTTTTGGGGTATTTCATTTATTTTAAATATAAAAATTATTTCTAAAAATAATACGTAAGGAAATATTATAAATAGTATTAATAATTGTAAGTAAATTTTAAATTTTTTCATTAAGATAATACGTACGTATGGACATGTGAGTGTAACCTTCGTTCTCCACATTCCTTCCTACCCTGAGGGCTTATTATTATTATGTTGAATCGTCCGTAATCACAAATATATGAATTCTTGGTAGATAAACATAAAAAAACTGCAAGTATTGCTACAAATGGGATTCGAAACCAGAACCACAGTATACAGCCAAGTTCGCGACATATATAATTGAGGTGAAATGAGAGACTTCGTAAAATTTTATATAGGTCTCTTTTCTTTGTAATAAATAAGCATTCAGTATTCTATATTCTCTTAGCTGTCTATAAAATAAACAAAATTGTTTTAGTCCGGCACGATTGACCGCAACGGGTAAGGATAGAAATCGCCAGGTTTCACTGACGAAGCTTTTACGCACTTCTCTTCACAAATGAAAATTGACACACAATTCTCCGCTGACTCGAGCCTACGCTACAGACCGAACTAATATTGAAGTCGGAAATTTCGTTACGTCTCAAGTCTTTTTGCGAATTGGATTTTTTTTGCTTCTTTTTTTGGAAGAGTTGTTTTATTTCTAAGTGGATAACTTAATAAATGAATGAGTCTTGGAAATGAATTTATTTTTAGTTACGTTTTTATTGCTTTTACGAAAAATGAAATAAAATCAAATCATCACACACGCAGCATGATAGGCAAAAGGAACCTAGTGTTAAGGCACTCCGTTCTTCACTTTCCGCCGAATCCAGGAGGCCGATACTAAAGCCTCGATGGGTAAGTTCGACTCGCACTTAACTAAAATTTTCTAATAGATACAAAAAAAGTTAAGCATGACAAAGAAATTGTAACTCTGTGATGACCATTTGCAGTTGATTTTTTATAAAATAGTAGCGAGCAATTTACATCTATTACATATAGAGCTGTTCACAATTGTTAGCAATTCGCTGACTGAAGCTTCAACCCGGAACAAGGTATTTTGCGTCAGCTACGTCGATACAACAAGTCTTTAAAAATAAATAATTTTCTATGAAATAATTAACGTTCTAACACAGAGTTTCAGCTTTTATGACATTTGAATTTACAGAAGTTTTTTTTTTCAATATAAATGTAGCATTTAATGTGATATTAAGTTGATAATTGTTTTATAAATCATTGTTTACGTTTTTTTAGTTACACAGAAGGAACTTAGGAACATAGTATTAAGACATTTCGTTCCCATTAGGACACTTCCTTTCCGCATTTACGTTTACATTTGTTAATAACGATTTAAAACTTATTTAATACATAATAGCATCTAAAATAGCATAAAAGATGAGTTGGTTACCCAGTCAGCGTAGATGTGCCTTACTGACCGAGATTTATGTTCCACGTCAAAAGATATGCCACATACTATCGACTACGAACGGTTTCAAAGAAAATATTATATAGTTTTATTCTTATTAAATAAATTATTCATTAACAAATTTGTTTTAGGAAAAACATTTATATTATTTTTACATGGATACCTTTTTGTTTCAATTATGATTTTTAAGAAAAAATCTGGGCTCTTCAATTTCAACCGAATCGTTAATAATAATAGTTAGAATTTGTTCATAGATAATCATAAGTGTACCCATTAATACCTATTTATAGCATTAGACTAAAAATAAAATAAAAAATAATTATCTGACATAACCTGACATAAATACGAGTCATATATATTAACCATAAAATATTTTCTTTTCCATAACAAAATTCATTTCATCTGGTTAGACACAATTTGTTGGATGCTTTAAATAAAACCTCATTGCATAAAGCAGGGGAGGAAATGCGGGCAGGAGAGCCACACTGCGGAGAAGGCGCGATAGTATCACTCAAACGTAGAACTGAGTATTTTTTTCTATTTATTTCTCCCTGAATAAAACTGTGATGGTGGAATTTTTTTATGAATCCAAACAAATGTAGCGAGACGTCGTGAATAAGTCGTAAATGTTGCCAGTTACATTTTTTCTTTCAGTAGTCTTATGACGTATGAAACATATTGTATTTTATGATAATTGAAGTTATCCATGGTATGAAATTTTGTAAACGTAATAATTAAATTTTATAAAAATTAAATTAAATTCTACACGGCTTATTTTAATGATAAAAGACATCAGAAAGACAGACATTAAAAAAAGGCAATTCAATTTCTGCCTTTTTTATTATAGTTCTAAGAACTCTTACTGTTAGCACTTCTCGGAAGATTTATAGATTTATTAGATTTTCATTAATTTATTTAGATTTACAGGGCTTCACTATTGTAAGATTAATAGAAGGAATGATTTTTTTTTCAGTACTTAATAAAAAATACATATATTTTTTCATTATCTTCATTTGCTTTTATACAAAGGACTGTAGAACATCTCACGCAGAAATCTGAAAGGCATGTAAGCTCCTTGGAGAAGATGGGATAATATATAAGAGACTAAATTATGTCTTGGACCACAAATAATACATCTTATAGTCCACGGAAACCACTTTACGAGCTAAATTTCATATAATTATAAAACATTACTACCATCTTTTCAAATTAAAATGTACTCAAAATTGAAATATATAGCCCTTTTGTTTTCATAGTAAAAAATAAAAGTCGAGTGGACAGCCGGCGCTCGGTGCGCATCGGCCTGGCAAAGCGTCGCCGGCGGCCGTGCTTAACGAACTGTCTCACAGCTACCCCCACTATGAGTAAGGGGGATTTAATTATAAAAATAAGAATGACCAAGCTCTATGAGGCTCATATATTTTTATATGCATAAAACTAATCAGCTAAATGAAAGATAATATTATATATGGAAATTTTTTGTCATATATTATTTTTAAAATATTTGCGTTTTTTCAATTTAATTTAAAAAATTAAATACTGCAGGGTAGGCAGAGAGAACCTATTAAGTACCTATTAAGTCACTCCGTTCCCTACTTTCCGCCGAATTCTGGAGGCATTGTGTGTTCAGTGGCGGAGCGCAACGCCGAGTATTGCCTCGACACCAGAGCTACTAGTCTATTACGGTTCTAGTTGAATTGATTAAAACGGCCTAGTCAAGCACACGCCAAAGACCAGATCAAAAATATTCGGAGGCTTGTTTACAAACGAGCATTGAACCCCTAAATATTACTATAAATAAGCTTCCTTTAAAAAATTGCTTTTATGTAAATAGTCTTTCAGAATATTTCCTGAGCTTTTGGGTTAAATTTAATGTAAATTCTGAGATTTACTTGAACGCTTCCTTTGTGAAAAATGGGAATCATGTTGTAAAATTGTAAATGATTTTCTCACTTCTCAACAGATTTTTCTCGAAATAAATTAGTATTCGTATTTCTTTTTCCTGCGGTCTCCTTACAATGTAAATATCTTTTGATGTCTTTTAAAACATTTTCATTGTAATTGTGTAGAGCTTAATTTCTTAGGATTTTATCATTTGTTTAATGTGAAAAATGTTAAATATTATGTTTTTCATACAGACTATATTAGGAAGTAAAGGTACATAAATGAAGGTTTTTTTATTGGGGTTTATAAGCTGTAAAAAAAATACATTAATTTTTATATTAAAATAAAGATTTACTTCATACATTAAGATTAAAATATACATTACACAAAACATATTTAAACAAATTTTAACTAACACGATTTAGCTTAACAAAAATTATATGCCACCAAAACCACTTTTCCAAACTGTAAAACTACCCCAAAAATACTTAACCCAATTTAGCTTAACCGCGTTACTTAGAAACGGATATAGTTTATCCCAATTCCGGCGTACAGTGAATAAATGAATCTGTAAGATTTATCCCTCGCCCCCAGTTGCAGGAGAGCCAGAGGGTCTCGTCAGCCATTTATTTCGCCAGCTAATACAAATACACGCGGTGGATGTTGAAAAATCATTCCACGCGTCATAAATTGGGGGCGACGGTAACAAATTGACGCTGAACAAAATCGTTATCGTTGCTTTGGGACGCTAATGGCTCGAGTTTAAAACTTCCATTTTTTTCTTCTTATAAACATCGGGTGCAAGTAATGCTAAATATTTATCAAAATTACAAAACATTTCTTTGTTTGGATGTGTGAACGTATTTATTTCAATTTTGTGTCAGTTGTTTGATTTACAGTTGTTTTTTTTCTGGAATGCTTATTTCTTTTTGCTTTTCGTAACTGAAAACCTTAACTTTGTTTGTATAATAACAGTCTACAAAATGTTAGTATGGGGTCTCTAATGGTATCTAATAAGACATAGAACAAAATATAATAATTGTGTAATAAACTGTTAGAACATATATAAAATATATAAATTCAATTCCTAAATATATATATATATATATTTTTATATTTTTTAATATAAAATATTATTTATAAAATTTTATTTTGTTCTAATAAGATGTTAATACATATATTTTCTATTCAGCCAATTATAAATTTGGCTGAATAGAAATCTACTGTAGTTAAGCTTTCAAAAATTATGATTAAGAAAAACAAATGCGCGGTAATTTCATCTTGGCGCCAAGAAAAGAATGACTGTGAAAAATATTTTCCTGTCAAATGAGAGCATGAAAAAAAAAAGAAATATAAACTTGATATAATAAATTACATAGATTTATTACGATAGTGGCATTTTTTAGAGTTCCTTACCTCAAAAGGAAAAACATTTGAGAAGAACACAAAAAATGAGTGCATACGTCCACAAATTTAAGTTCAATAACATTTAAATAAGTCGAATTTAAATAAGTATTTCCGTTCAGGTCTTTTACTTTTGAAAATGTAACTTTAAAAGATATTACGTAAATATTTTGATATAAACATTGTGTTTATTAATCATCTCACCAAATACCATTTATTTGTAACGACTAGGGTTGTATTGTTAAAATACTTCGAAACCGCAGTAAATCTCAAATAGTTAGACCATAATAGATTATTCGAATATTTAATAGTATCCATTGTCTAAAATACAAACATTTAAAATATTCGCTATTATATTATACTAAAATACCCTATTATCAGCAATATAATGGTTTTAGAATTTGAGTTTATTCTGAATATTTAGAAAGCCTTGATAAAGGTACAACACCGCACAGTAGCCGCTAAGCCGACATATTGAAGCCGAATACTTGCCCGAGGCAGAAAAATCCTCGACTAACGAAACACCGTAGACGGTAAGCCGGTCGGGTCGCTTTTTCATCCGTAAATAACGAAAGTGAAAATCATTTTGGAATTACTGTTCCACTAAAGCTAATTTATTTCTTTTTTATTAAAATTTTACTGAATATTTTCAAATATCTTAACTTATAACTGTGTTATTATATTTATTAAATTTATGAAATATTGAGATAGTAAATGGAAGTGTAAATTATATTAATAAACTATTTTACTTTAATATTTGGAAAAATAGTGTCTATAACAAAGCAAAAATAAGTTTTAAGTTCAGATTAAAAAAACTGAATAACTTATAATTTCTTCTCTGTTTGTACAAAATCATTTAAATATTTTTATGCATAATAAATATTAAAAACCGCGATGTCGTGAACGCGATGATTGTGGGTTCGATTTCCACTTGGAGGAATGAAATATTTTCATTTCCTCGCTCTGGTACCAATACAAAGCATAGCGTTAAGTTCCTCCACTTAACCCGTAATGACTCTAAAATTGGACGGGATCGGAGAGTCTAGTGTGATTGCCTCTACTTTCCCTGCTGTGCAGTAATGTGTGAAAACAACATTAAATTTAATTCTAGGAAGGGAGAAGGAAGAAAATTCATATATTTATTTTCGGGAAAATATATATATATATGAGGTAGGTAGTATGAAAAACAAATAAATGCAAAACTGCACATATTACATCAAAATTAACCAACTTATTAATTTTAATGTGTCATATTTATTCGTCGACCGCAGTCATTTTGGATTGACATTGATACCTTGGTGCTTGCTCGCTCAGCCGTCATCGTGACCGCGGCTGCGGTGGCCGTGCTAACGTAGCTGACTTCACATTTATAAAGAATATTATATATACATATATTAAATATGGTCGTTAGTGAATGCCAATATTAATTAATTAAGGACCGTTGTGGCAAGGCTACAAAGGTGTGACTGTAAGCGCGACCGGTTGTGAGTTCGATTCGCACTGGAGGAAAATAAATATTTTATATTTTCATTTCTTCGCTCTGATAATGAGGCAAAGCGCGGCGTTGATTTACGCTACTCAAAATGCAATGCGGCCAGAAATCGGAGAATTGGGGAGCGGAGTCTTTAGCGTAAAGCTAAAAAAAATAACATGTATAAACTATTTGTTAAGTTAATAATGAAATAATAGAAATATTTTATGATATTTTTAATAAAATACCGAGATCATATATTTTAGAGCCTTGCCTGGCTGATGTCAGTCATCATCATAGTGATTCATTTTAAAATATATAGTCAATTAAATAACCAAGTATATGTGGAGTAATTTCACGTAAAAATTCTTACTATTGAATATCGACTATCGAAGCTAAAATATAATTTACAATACTTGTTATCCTATAAATTATAAAGGACCTTAAAATATTTTACAAGCGAACGTTAAATATAATATGAAAGTGTGCAACATTTGTGCCGTCTGGTTCGACACAATTTATGATGCGTGGAATAATTTTTCATCCACAACGTGTATTTGTACTAAATCGACGCTTTTAAAGGAAAATACATGATAAAAATGAGAAGAAAAACTGTAAATCATTTTGTGTGAAAATCACGAGTCAATAATTTCTGTTTACTGAGAAAAAATGTGAACATAATATCACTTTCATTTTTTTCTTTTTGATTATGAAAATATATTTTTCTTAGTTAGAGACAGGCTTGTTAGTTCAGTAAGTAAAGACTTTCATACAGACATTATACCCATAATTAATGAATAATAGATAATTATTTATTATTCATTAATATTTTCATTTCTTGCCCAGCGTTAAGTTCTGCCACTCAACACGCAATGCATCGAAAAATGCGATGGAAAGTGTAGAAAGGAATTTCTTAACCGAAAGCGTACAGAAGAAATGGAAGTGTCTTAATGGGAACGATTGCTTTTTGCGGTACTCTAAAGTCTAAAGACATCACCAGAAACTACCTGAGAATTTTTTTTTACAATTCAATAGGTCTACTACCAGGTACTTTAGGACTACACAATATTCAAAGTTTAATTAGATAGACTCTATGGTTATATGAATGTGAAGTATTTTAAAACTAAAATATAGTATGCCTTTTTGATTTCACGAAGAGTTGATTCGAAAATGAAAACTGCCATATGACACGTCGCGGTGACCGCCGCCGACAGTGTCAAAGTGTTTATTGGCCAGCCCTCCACACCATCACGCGTCCGGTCAAACTGATGAATTATTTTATTTCCTATGAAAAATATACAAAAATCAATGAATACTTAAGTACTTTATTCGTTTATAGGTTTTCAAAAATGTATTATCTATAATTATTTATTAACTATAATTATTATATTTTCATACCAAATAAAGCAGGGTAGGCATATAAAGCAGGGTAGGCAGAGGGAACCTGGGAATCTGGAACTTCCGTTTTCCGAAATTTCGAAGTTTTACGTGTTCAGTGACGGAACTCAACGCCGCGCTTTGACTCTTTATTCTGTGATGTACTTAAAATATTAAAATTTTAATTTTAAAATGATACCCTTCTACGGTCGAACGGTCGGACGGTCTCGAATATATTATTAATTCCACGTAAATAATATTCTGATGATAAGAGAAGTAAATGATATTAAAAAGCCATCACAGTAAATACGACTCATGTCGGCAACTTAAAGGCGGAGTCGAGCTAATACATCTTAGGGAACATCAATTTTCACTCCCAATCGGAGTATCAGATACAGGTTTTTGCTAAAATTGTTATTAAACATAGATATGCAGTACTTATATATTTTACAGAGTATGTATAATCGGTCCATTTGAATATAAACGGTGACTATGAATATTTCAATCGTTTTATATATGTATGTACAGGTATTTTTACCGTTGGCATACCATCTCTAGTATGGCTGAATTGCACTTGTAAATCAACTTATGTAGGTAGACTAGAGATGGCCTGTCATCTGAAGACATAAAAGTTATTAAAATAGTCACAAAAGTTAATTTTAAGGTGGTACGTTAACAATTGTATTTAATAAATATAACAATAAAATTTAGCTAACCTAAGCTTTGAATAATTCCACAAAAGCTAATAACAATACCGAATTCTATACACATAGATCCTTCCTGCCATTAACTAAGTCCGATGCGGACCACCGGCATCGGTTACAAATGCAACTTACTGTGTGATGCGAGTCGACGTATTGGCTTTTAATATTGAAAAATTATTCGTATTGTAGGATCTAATTTTGAAACTATCAATATATGTACCTTTATATTGAATATATACAAAATTTTAAGTTATAATAATAGTACATTTTTTTACTAAGAATTTATTTTCAGTTTAGTTAAACTGGTCAAATGCGGGTCGAACTCGCATATCGCTTATAAGGGTTCCTTTTTTTAAAAGGTGTGGAACCTTAAAATTTTGAAGGACAACGATGGACATTGTAACACTTACCATTTATGCGAGTACTTCCTCAAACAGGGTATTTTTGATTTCAAACTGCTATAAAACAGCACACATTTTTTATTTTATACGTAATGCAAAATAAATAATTATTTTATTAATTATATTTTATAATTAAATAATAATACCACAAAATTAATTACAATTTATTAAAATATATTTCTAGTATATTAGCTAATTAACTTCTTCCCCTGAAATAGTCAAGAGGGCACAATTCATTCCAGTACGAGATGAATGTTTGTATTTACTTCGACGATGCTTGAAATTCGAAAGCTTTCGGACTGGCGAGATACCATCTATTCATTTTGTTTATCTTTTGATGAATTAGTTTTATTTAGAAAGATTTTTTGTATTTTACGTTTCACAATTATGAGGTTAAATGTAACACATAAAGTTAAGTTTTTAATGCTTTATGCTTCATATATAATTTTTAAAAAAATTATAAATTTTAACTTTGCTTATGCACTTTAAACATTTACCACACTTTTAGAGTTAGATATTAAATCGCGGCATATACTATCTATATTATGTAATAAATAAACTAATACCAATTAAAAACATATATTGGCTCTCGATTTTTTTTAGTAAGTAAGGGTTAGCCTTACTAAACTAAATCTATAAAACGTAATATATTTATTAAAATCTGTGAAAATCATCTATAAAATTTTAAAAATGAAAATGGATATAAATTAAATACAAATAAAGCCTCAATCCACCGATAGCTAAACTAATGGCGAGCTAATTCAACCGCTCAGCCGTATTGGACGGTGTGATGTGTTAGCGCTATACGTCTTCATTCCATGTCCATTCGTCCGACGCGGTGCAGACCATCTCTCTCTCTCTCTCTCTCTGATAGATTAATTGTTCTAACTTAACGATTCGTAAACTTTGATCTTGTTTTAAAAGTATTGGTCAGTCATTAGAAAGTGTTTCTTAGACTGTTTTTTTATTTATTCGCCATTTTAATTTGGTTAGATGATTTATTTGGTAATTTAAAAGAATGAATGTTGTGCCTGTAAACACGATGGGTTGTGGGTTTGATTCTCATTCGAAGAAATTTTTAATATTTTAATTTCTTCCCTCTGGTGTCGAAGCAAAGTCTGCCTACTCTGCTATTTGCGGGATACAGCGTGAAGCTGAAAAAAACAAAAAGTTGTATTAAGTGTGTATATATATATATTATATCAAATTGTACATCATTTTCTTTTTACTCTACTATCATAAATTTTATAACAAACGTTTTTTATAAAGATACCATTATTCCTTTTTACTATGTAATGTATGCAATATGCAGAGGCATTTTAAATATTTTACAGATATCGAATAACTCTTTGGTTTCCTAATCCAAGAGTCAATATTTTTAACTAATTTCAAACCTCATAAATGTTTATAAATAAAATTAAAATAAAGAAATCTCGTTCTACTTTTTATCGTGTAAAATCGTCGACTTGTCAAACTTTGTTCCGAAAATAAAATGTCACGAGCAGAAATTCACGATCAAGCCTGTTTTATAATATTTCACGAATTTCGCACTTTTCTAAAAAGTGAAGTTTCCGCGATTTATTAGATTTGATTTTGAATATAAATGTTACATAATTTACAAAGAAAGTAATAAAATATTATTCAACAGACATTTGCATATTTTGTAATAATGTGTATAATTTGTATATAATTAATTTAATTTAATTTAAAAAGAAAAATGTATAAAACAGAAAGTTTACTGACTGGCCATCCTTATACCTGACTACTTCTCTCCATACATTTCATACCATCCTCCACTTTTCATTAATATATAAACATTACATAATATATCCAAATAACGTGACCTGACTGCAATAAAAAATAAAAATCAAACTTTGTAGGATAATTACATATATTAAATATATATAATCAAATCCAATTCCAAATTTATAACCATAATTATAATTAAAATATCAAGCATCATAAAACGTTAAATTAAAACGTAATTTAACTCCGCACAAGAATAAAACAAACAAGGCCCAGTTCAAAGGTGCGGTCATCCATCTGTTGGGCTCTACGCCGCACGCCATGAAGACGTATGGGGCTACGCGCTACGCGGCTACGGTAAAGTATCGCCATTAGAATGGCCGTAGGATTAATCGACTGTAATAGGATTCGTATATTATGATGTTAGGTTATTTGGTACCTTTAATATAATTGTTGTAAGGGGAATTTAGAACCTTAGAGTTATTTTTTTTTTCTGTTCCATATAATATAGAGGAATATGTGATACTTTGAAATTTTTATCTAATATTATACATGAATTGGGAGGTAACGTTAAAAACATGAGGATCCCCGGAGGGCATGACGAGGTTGATGACAATGGACAAAGAGGTATATAGAGACCGTAGCGTTTGGGGCTCCGTTCTCTTTCCGACAACCCCGGCAAGCAAGAATCTAAGTTAGTAAGTCAGAAATCACTATTGAAAATTTTTTTGTGAAAAATAAAAAAAAATTTGTTTAAAAAAATCATATATAGAGAGTATGCTGAAATTATACTATTATTTTTATTTCATTTACTGATTTTTTTTCTAAATATACTCATCTCATTTTTATTTAAATTAAATATAAATCACTTTATTTATAGAGATTAGAAGGAATATCTAATACATAACCAAAAACTCTAGTCTAGTACAATATTTTACCTAGAATAACAGCTTAAACCAATTCAAATATATTTATATAAGATTAAACAACGTCAGTAAACCCTTACTTACTCTATAGAGTATAGACCAGTCATCTATTAAATCTATCATGGGAGATGGCACCATCAATCTCTTAGAAGCAATTCGATGCTAAATGAAAATGTATCGACGTGAATGTATAGTTCCAACGTATCGCTTCGGTACTTGAGCCGACTTTAGTTTATGTTAAATTTTGTAGTTTAGTTCAGTTGAACGTACGAATGGAAGTAAAATATTTTTATTACAGCTTTATGCTTTAAGGGTGGGGATAGAGAACCCAGTGTCAAAACACTCACTCTCCGTGCTTGACTTTCCGCCCGATTTCGAGATGTTGCGAGTTAGGTGGGCGGAACTCAATCTTGTCTTACCATAGTGCGAGGCCTTAATATTTTTTATATATTAATAATAAAGATTTGAGGGCGGTGTCTGCGTCTACTTGTAAACGTGGCAGTTGTGGGTTCGATTCCCATAAGGGGGGAGAGGAACAACGAAAGTGTCTTAATAAGAGTGGCGGCCTGCTAAATGCAGGTTACAGCGTGAAGCTCTACAAAATAAAGCAAAAAAGAAATGGTTTATTATCAGGTAAAAATAAATATTAAAGGTTACGGGGTGGGGAAAATAAATAAAGCGTAAGTAAGTTTTTTATAGCTACATTCAATTTACGAGAGCAGGTCGTTTTCCAGAAAGTAAACGTTATACAAGCTTTTAATAAATTAATTGAATCTTTTTATAAAACTTTTTATACTGAACTATGAACTAAACAATTAATTCCATCGTGGCGCAAGAGCACAACGTGTGAATATCAATGCGACAGGTTGCGGGTTCGATTTCCACTCGAGGAAACTATTTAATATATTAATTTCTTTGCTCTAGTTTAGATAATAATATACTATATTTACATATAATTTGATTATGTTTATAATATTAAAGGATTTCAATTAAAATTAGTACACGTGAAAGGCACAAACGATAACCTCTACTAGGGCAAGTAACACACACACCAAGATTTATGTTCACAGGATGCAAGATCACAGGATGCAGGATCTGCAGATGACAGGATCATTCTATATTGAACTTAATTTAAACACAATCCGCATTCACTGATGTTTAGATATTGAACGATATTTATGAAGGTTAAATACCTTGTATAGTCTTCGCCGATTAAGACATAGTGACTGATAAATTAAATAGATTAAAAGATTATCGTTAAATTAATATAATTTAATTTATAAACAAATTTTAAAAGTAATGAAATTCGACTTATAAATATTGATTAATGATTTAAGTCTGTAATTTTTTTCTTTTAATAAAAGTGCTTCATTTTGTTCGAATCGCTTTCTTCCTTTCTTTTTGGTTTTTTTTTTAACTTACATTTAGGCCGTGGTAATGCTGCGTCAGATACCTACGTGGTGCCTCTGCACCACCACCTCGTGTTAACATAGGTGTGGGTTAATTCTTTCCTCCAGGCAATAAAAGATTTTCATTTCTCCTCCCTGGGAGGTCAGGGGCCGATGTTGAATTCCAATTCTTAAAAAGAAAAGCTAAAGACCTAGTGTCTAGATAATGAATTCTAAAGCTGAAAAAAAACGAAGTACTTATTAATATTTAATCATAGCACAATATATATAACAGTTATATTGTCCATTTAGTAGGACTTAAATGGACACGTCTATGCGCTTAGCGAGCCGGTGTTCGACGCGGTAATGAAGCCCTTAATGTATGGCAGGTTACTGAGAATGTGTACAATGTGGGTGTGCTTACTAATATATAGACAATTTAGATGTTTCGAATTGAGTGCTTAATACTAGAGTGTTTGAAGATTATATTGCTAAGCTTATAAGTAAATCAGGTTCACGCTGTATCCCGCTTACAGCAGGGTAGGCAGAGGGCACCTAGTGTTAAAACACTCTGTTCCCCATTTTCCGTCGAATTTTTCGAGACATTACGTGTTGAGTGGCGGAACTTCGCTCTGGTAATAAGACAAAGCGCGGCGATGATTTCCAAACAGTAAATACATTTGATAATAAGTAATTTATATAACAATAGCTATATATTTTTTCTTTTTCAAGATTGTTTATGCGCGAGTGGAGAATAGGAGCCTCGCTGGATTATTTTACAAGGTACGAGTATAAGCAGTGTAGCGTAGTCGTGAAATGTAAATGTTGCTGAGAGTTAAATTTTCTACTTGAATTCGTATTACGGTGTGCGTGTGATAGAAATATTACTTGTCTTTTGTTATATAAAAATATATTTGGATAGATTACTTTTTAGTAATCTTTATTTGAGCTAGTAATATTAGTATATATTAAATACTATAGTTTATTTACTAATGTGGGTAAATTTGACGCGGCAAAATGTCTGTAAGGAAAGTTAGAGTTCATTTTTTAGTTTCACTTTGTCTCCCGAACTCTGTTTCCATTAAAACACTTCCGTTCCCCATTTCCCGGAATATTCTCAAGACGTAACTTAACGATGCGCTTTGCCTCGTTACCAGAGCAAAAAATATTAAATATTTCATTTAAACATAATCAACAATAAAAATCTATCTATCTTAAAATATAAACTATGATTGAATCATATAAACTTGTAGCTTACTTATTATATAAGTATTAGTTATGGGACTTTTTTATCGAGAAAATATATTACTATATGTAATACAAACTTAAACTCAACAAATTTCGTATTGTTTGGATTTATTTTTTAGGCGCGATGTTTTCACGTTCAAGTTCAATGATTACTCCGGTCGTATGGAGATGTTTAATATTCAATGGCGAGGAACAAAATGACAATCGGGAATATTTATTAAAAGAGCTTTTTATGATATTTCAATAATCATAAATTCGAAACATGAAACTCTTTTCCAATACTTAATTTAATATTTTCATAATATTGAGGCCAGTCGTAGCGCAGGAGTTCAAGAGTAAACGTGTCAGGTTTGTGGGTTCCATTCCCACAATATTTAATATTTTCATTTCCTTGCTTCGGTAACGAGGCAAAGTTGGCGTTGAATTCCGCTAATACACAACCCCTCCAGAATTTGGCGGGAAGTAGAAAACGAAAGTGTCTTAACACTAAGTTTCCGGGCTCCCCTGCTATGTAGAATAAAGCGTAAAGATAGAAAAAAACATAATCTTATGTTATGGTCAGTCGTATTTCCCATACAAAGAAAATAAAATTGTATTATAAAATATTCTACCGCTCGATTGTAGTGTCTCTTTGTTAAACTAATGCATGAAAAAGAAAAAGTAATAATCTGAAAAACATACAGCATATGAGGTGAAAAATAATAAACAAAAAATATTCCGACTCCACTTTATTCCACTCAATTCCACCGGATTTCCCCTTATTCTACGGCTAGCCAAATTCCAAAAAGATATCAAGAGCACATCCACCCCATCGGCATCGCTGTGACCGCGATCTCTGCATAAACATGAAGCGGGCAGTCAATCGGCCAGTTCCAGCGTGTATAGGATTAGTTAGCTCCCCTGAACTGAAAAAGCGGGATAGGCACCAGTTTTTTAAGGCTTCAAAGGTTTTATTGGATTTGGGCTTTTTATTTCAGGTACCTTTTTGATGGAAAGTATAATTAAAACGAAGGTTTTCTTTTTGTAGAAGAAACTGTATCAATATTTTCTTTTAGAGTTAAACATAGGCACCAAGACAGAAGCCTCAACACACAATACCTTAAAAAAATTGATGGAAAGTGGGGAACGAAGTATCTTAACAGTAGGTTCCCTCTGCCTACCCTGCTATGTATGGGATACAGCGTGAAGTTGATTTATACAATAAATATTATACATATACTTTACCACTGTTCTCTACCATAAATTAAAGACACCAACGAAACAATTACATTTGGGCTGTCCGAATATGTAAATGACTATCACAATAGGCGATTTCCAAACATGAGGTAATTACAAGGAGGCAGACCGCGAGTTCTGCATAAACATGACGCAGGTCGTTCAATGGTGGGTCCAGCCTTCCAGCCTGATATTTACTTTACATATAGATAGATAGATAGATAGATAGATAGATAGATAGATAGATAGATA
>JAEBDU010013326.1:2561310-2709104 GCA_016802625.1 Heliconius numata
ATAGATAGATAGATAGATAGATAGATAGATAGATAGATAGATAGATATGCTCTTTGACGACGTTGTTGTGAGACTATTAGAAGTGTCTGACTATACAAGTGGTAGTGGTAGGCATATATAGCTTCACGCTGTATTTCGCTTATAGCAGGGTGGGCTGGGTGAATATGGGAACCTAGTGTTAAGTCACTTATTCAACATTAAGACACACCGATTTACAAAACATACACCATAGCACTATAGAAGGTAACATAGTACGTACATGAGTCACTTTTTTCTGTGCTTTCGGCTCATGTTCTTTTCACGGACGAAAATCCAAAAGCAATAAAAGATTTTAGGCATTCCAAAAAATATTTTCATTAATTAAGTATGAAATGAAGTATGAATTCGTTAAATAAATACGAATCAATTCCGGCATTAATCACTTAGAGCAAACCTCCGCGTCATACACAAGAGTCCATCGCGTCGTATATCATCATAAATCTTATGTAAACGAGCGCTGCATCAACACAATTCGCCCGCTGACGACGTGGATCTCATTTAGGATCTTCACTTGGTTGGCGCTGAATAAAGTGTTTCGTTTCACTTTTACTGTAATGAAATATGTTAATATTTGTCGTTTCGTCGTGTCGTTTGTTTTTTTTCTATATTTTTAGAATTTGGTGTAGGTCCCATTTTTTTAGCTTAACGCTGTATTCCGCGTATTACAGGGTAGGCAGAGGAAGTAACAATACACTCCGCTTTCCGCTTTCCCCGAATTTTCGAGGCATTGCAGAATTGTTGAATGACGTAACTAGCGGTATTTTGCTTTACTGTTGAAACCTAAAAGATTTTTGTAGCAAATTTTTGGCTATCATTATAAATCATAGTTATGGATGTTGAAAAATCGTTCCCCGCGTCATAAATCCAGTAGGAGAGGGTGAGAGGTTGCAGGCGTTGTTCCTACAACCGAGGGGAACTGCACTCACAAGCCAGGCTTGTAACAGCGAATTTGTTACTGACACTGAACAGTGTCAAATGAAAGTAATACAGAGTTCATAATGGATATTGCGAGAAGTTAGAAATTTAGTTATATTGTTATTAGGGAATTGGTATGGAGGGATAGCTAAATTTTCAATTTTGTTACGAGTAAAAGTTCTGACTTTTATACAAAAAACGGTTTTTCAGTCACCCTATGTATATACAGTACCTTCATTTTAGCAGAAAAAGAAGAGATATCAGTGAAATAATACTTTTATTATTTAGTATTCTTCTTTTTTATTATTAGTAGCCTTCTCAGCTGTGAGGAAAGCGATTACAGACAAAATTATAAGACAACAAAAGCTTGTGACTAATTTTAATTAAACACATACATAATAGATATCAATTAAATTCAACTACAACAGCCCTTACAAATTAACTTTTAAGTTTAACCAAAACAACAGAAACCAATTAACCCGTCTCTAATTAAATAAGCTTATTACATCAATAAATTATTCAAACATTCAGTTTAGTTTCGGGCCCGCCATTAACGTTATACGTCAAATATTTCCCAAATGACAGGCAGCCCTGAGGGACCCCTGCGCTTCGCCCTTGGCACTTGTCGGCAAATTATGGGTTACGTACTCTGAATACTAAGGGGATGGAATACGAGGCCTCAGGTTTGCAAGCGTTGATCTTCACCTAAACCGTCCCAAGTATAAATCCCGCTTGAAAGCTCCCTTTTTAAGCTTCTAATAGCGTCAGCAAAATAATAAAATTTTATCACATTGCTCTAAAAGGTAAGATAAAACTACTGTAGGTATACCTTGTCTGTATTTCTAGGTGAACGCAGTTATGATATTGTTTGAAAATCATCTTGTACAAGTTACACTATTTTTTCATTTAAATGTTGAAATACTACAAATATATTGAACATTCCCAATTCCCAAAAAATTTGTTCCTAACTGATATAAAAACCCCTATAAGAATTATAATAACACTGCGTTGAGTTCTTCCCCACCCAACACTCCAGAATTTGACGGAGAACGGAGTATCTTAACAAAACGTTCCCTCTGCCTACCCTGCTATGGCTGCAGGGAATCTAAAAAAAAGAATAATCCCTTATATTAGTACAGCAATTTCATTTCTCTTACCAAAAACCCTGCGTTCGTAGATTACGTTGTGAACAACTCTCGTGGGGCGGCAAGGTAATTACATAAGGATAAGATGACTCTAAGTACTCGCGCAGCCTCCCGAGCGCGGCCGGTGACTCGTGATCTCAGTAACTTAATGCTGATTGAACTTAACGCCCCATAACTATATTTTATATTGTAAACCGCTTATAATGCTAATAATTGTTCATTTGTAACAAGTATTCTTTTGTTTACAGGATCATACTTTAAAGATAAACATATATTAGGCTATCGTGATACATTGGCACTAGTGTGTGACTGTAACGCGACAGTTATAGGTTCAATTCCCAGTCGAGAAAATTATTAGTGCACCCTTGTACATCTGCATCACGATAGTCCTCATATATATAATAATAGTTATTTTCATTTATTTTATTACTAAATTATTTTCTTTGCAAATAAATAAACAAGCTTTGTAAAAAAAAATAAAATCAATGAATATTTAAAATTTAATTCGAGCTGAAACGGTATTTCGTAGCGTTTCTCCGAATAAAGCAGCAAGTATTCTTGATGCAGTCACACATAACTAATTGGTTCTGCAAACTCAGCTGAATAAAATCTATTTAGACGTGCATCTTCGTCGGGGAGATAGTGTTGTTCTTGATCATTTAAATGTTTAAAATGTAAAGTATTCTACATACTTTCAGGTTATATTTTATATCTAATAGGTAATGCAAGAAAGTAGCTAACTAATGAAATTCGTTAACCAAAGCTCGTTGTAAATATTGTTTTCAGGATTAAAGGTTCGAATAAGCGCAGTATATTTGGAATTATTTCCCTGAATCTTAATCATCATCATCATCATCATCAACAGCCGTCTTTTGTCCACTGTTGGACATAGGCCTTCCCCAATTCTCGCCACCACACTCGATCTTCAGCTTTTCGGACCCATCCGCTTCCCGCCAATCTCTTCTAAAAATAAAAAAAATCTTAATAAAAAAACTAAAATCTTAGTCAACAAGCAACTCTTAAAGAACCATATATTTAAAAATGAAGGTGAATCATAGTAATATATAATATTTTTTCTTGCACTAAAAAATACATAATAAACAATACATAAAGACAAACAAGATCTCTTCCAGTCAACCATTGGAAGTGGATGAGTGAGTAGCGAGCAAAAACAACGTACAATTTAAGAAATTAAAAATTATATACTATTATTTTATTTTTCATACTCACCATAATAAAACGAATAATATCACATTTTCATCCACGTATCCCAAATTCCATGTGTTTCAGAGAGAACATCCCTAGCCGTCGACAGTCGGGTCACGTCCTCACGGATCTTGAGGCGATCTCCGCCGGTCGCTCAACACTACAACTACGCTTTGAATACGGACGCAGCTTACCTAATGGCCAGCTCTTGGAGCGAAAGCTATTTGGAACGGAGAAATTTGAACATATATTTTATTTGGCAGTAATTTACTTATTTAAATTTGATATAAACATATCTTAAATATGTTTTTTTTTTCATTTATTGAAAGAGAACTTTGTCGAACTCTACTGACAAGCATTAACGCTTCCTCAAATTTTAGGAGTTAGGACAATGATGGTATCTCAATTTGAATATAGTTCGAATTGGAAAATATTTTGTATTTCACAGTTAATTTATCAAGGAAGAGTACATGACGTTGGGTTCCATTACGGTTAAATTTCCACTCTAATGGAACCTATTGTGCAGCCAAGATGGCGAAGCCCTAGATAGAAATCTAGTAAAATATATAACTAATTTTCATTGCGTTCATTGTTCACTGTATTAAAAGTGCGATCCGATGCAATTAAAAATATTTATAATGTTTAATAATAGTGAGCTATAAATATTATATCATACTCTACATCTAAAACGCGTTACAAAAAAGCAAAAAATCTCGTGATGTCAATTCAAACAATCCAACGATACTTTAAGTTAGTTATTACTTTAAGTTAGTACGTTCGTTCATACAAGATTGGTATTGGTATATAAAATTTAAGTGCCTTTTCAAAATGGAAGAATAGAAAACTTATAATAGACGTACAAACCTACTTTTTATTCATCCTTTCTTCTATTCAGTTCATATCAATTATTCCTTATGAGAATAGAATTAATATTTAATAGAGGCCAGTCGTATTGCACAGGCAGACACAGGTACAAAATGAGACTGTAAGCGCGACTGGTTCTGAGTTCGATCCCCACTCGAGGAGATGAAGTAATTATTTAAATTAATGTATTCATTTCTTCGCTCTGGTGGCGAGGCAAGGCAATGGCTCTGGCTAGAGTTTGGTGGAAGACAGGGAACGGAGTATCTTAACACTAGGTTCCCTCTGCCTACCTTGCTGCGTGTTCACACACGCAGCTATAAAAATAATAATAATTATGGACTACGCCTACGTCGTAAATAAAATAAGTATATAGTAGTTTTAACTTTTAATATTTTTTTCCGATGTTAAGGTGAATATTTTTTCAACTGAATATGTATTAAAATTTTACATGTTTTACACAGCAATGTAATTAGAAAAAAAATACTCCAATATATCGACTGAAATATTACTATTTAGGTCACGAGCGTAGTTTAGTATACATTTTAAATGATTTTATAAAGTTATGTCGGCTGTTATATTTAATTATTTATAAGCTTAACGCTGTATCTCACTTATAGTGGCGTAAGCAGAGGGAACTTGGGAATCCAATGTTAAGATACTCTACTCTTCATTAAGACACTACCATACTTTTTGTCCCGCGTGTTGAGTGTCTGAACTCAACGCCGCGCTTTGGCCACGCTTTTAGGAGATAATAAAATGTAGAATGAACAAATGTTTATACTTAAGTGATGATTTTTCCAGAGAGATAGAGATAGTCTAGCGCTAAGACACTTTGTTGTCAGTTTTCCGCTCAAGCTCGAGTCGTTGCGGGTTGAGTAATGAAACTCAATGCTACACATTATCTTTTTTTAATGTAACAATTATAAAAAATAAACAATACTAGTTTTATTAATAACAATACAATTTAATAAATAGTTAATCTTTTCACTTACTAAAAGCTTAAAAATCTCGTTTGCAATTTTAAAAAGTAAAATTAAGTATTTCCACTAAGCTTATTCCTCCATTTTGTTTTACTTGTATATAACGAGGCCCAGGGGAGGTATTTGTAAGGTCTTGTAATACAACCCCGTCAGCTAATCAGGTCAGGTAATTTATACATGACATTGCTGATATTATATATCTACGTTACAGATTCTAGTAAAGAATTGTTGTTATTTTCTTTTGGATATATATGAATCTTTATTATATTGCATTAATTATTTAATGTTCCAATGATAAAAAAACTAATATCAAAGTAAATAAATGGATCGTGTAAGTGGAGAAATGATAAAATATTCTATAAAAAATATTATTTTTATTATTGACTTCTGTGTAGTCTCTAGTCACGAAACGAAAGTCATTTTTACAAAAATATTTATCAAGAATAATTTCTATGTCTATATTTGTATAATGATTTCACGCTATGTACCGTACATAATGACAAGCACTAAAACAATCAGAATTTCAAAAAAAAAAGTCCTGCCTCCCTCCAGAAAATATTTTGAGTTGAGTTACGCTTCTAAACATTCAATTTCCTATACCGGCGAAAAGTGTAGTGTCTTAAACTTAGTTCTTATCATATTATAATGGAAAATCTAAAAAAATCTCGCCATAATTTTAAAAAAAAAAACCAAAAAAATACTCGTGTATAGTATATACTCGTATATATATCGTCATAAAAGCGATGGAAAATTTAATTTTTCAGGCTTTCGAAGCAATATCTGTTAATCTACCGTCATAGGGATTACTGTGAGCCGTGCGACGGAGGCGAGTGTGTCGACGGTGCGCGGCGGAGGCGTGCGAGTGTATCGACGGTGCGCGACGCGACGCCGGTTAATTACTCCTGAATATTTATTGCTAGTTTGAATAAATCGCTCTCGGATAAGCCTAAGCCTAAGCTAACTTACGATTCATCGATTTTTCTAAATATTTAAGGGAGTTTTTGATTCGCACTTGGGGGAAGGAATTAGTTAATTAAGTATTTTCTCGTCCTGGTAACGGCCATCATAATCACAAAGTGTCTTAACACTAAGTTCTGCCTGACTGCTTTCTATGAAGCTATAATTAAATAAATCATAATAAATTAAAATTACATAAATAATTAATTAACACTTCAAAATACGCAACACAATAGACAAACTTAAAACAATATGAAAACATATAATTTAATGCAATATGAAAATGAAGGGTTATTTGAAGATTGTTTGTTTGATACCATAAATTAATCTTCGTTTCAGTAGGTAGGTACATTACGAGCAATATTTATTATAAATGAAAACGCTTTGTTACGTAAACTGTTTTCTACGTAATAAATGAAGATAGTGAAATTAATTTGTGGTTTCGTGTGATCGATCAAAGGGACGGCAACCTTTGTTCGGGTTTCTGTTAGCTGAGATAATTCTAACAATGACGTAGGCCTCTTTTGAAATAAAAATATTGGCAGAAAAAAGAATTAAATTGGATCCGGTAATTAATTACAACTTATAAGTTTAATTAAACGTTCTAAATAAATCAGCTTCACGCTGTATCCCACACAAACCAGAGTAGGCAGAGGAAGAAGAGTCTTGAGACACTTCGTTCCTATTAAGACACTTCCGTTCCTTACTTTCCACCGAATAACGATTACATATTTACAGTAAACGTTTTAACTTCTTTTCCTTTTTACTTTTCTATTAAAGTTTTCGTTCCTGTTCGAGATGAGGTTCAAGATTTATCTCTAAGATATCGTTCTATAGTGTAAGGGCAAATTCAATTTGATTTCTCCCTCCTTCAAACTGACTCCGGCGTATTTTCCTTCTAATCTCAACACGAATCTGATTTATCAAGGTTTCATAGACTACCAAAAATATGCTGCGTTTTACGTGACCGAAGTGCTATATTGGCATTACTGGAAGTCATAAATCAAGAAAATGGGACACTTGCTGTAATATCTTCGTATCGTTAAAATTTTAGGTAGAAGTAGGCACGTTTATAAGCAGACATTTCGGACCTATATCGAAAGTTATTTAAATATATTAAAGTTATTAACGCCTGGTGGAAAAAGAGGAGGGATAAGTTTAACGTGTCAGTGTATATGATGTTGTATGTCTGTAGAATCGTAGCCCCCAAACATGTGAACCGATTTTGATTTAGGATCTTTTGTTTAAAAGATGACAATCGAGAGTGTTGTTAGCCATGATTTAAGAGAATAAATTCAGCCATTTAAAAATTATCAATAGTATATTCTAGTAGTCTACTTTTTTGAGATTTGTGTCGCAAGTCTTTGATTATCAATTATTTTCATTGTTATCAATTCTAAACAAACAATGAAAATACACGGACTTTGAAATATATTACTTCTAATACAATAAATTTTACAACCTTCGTGCTTGGTCCAGTGCTTACAAAAGTATGGCTGCCACGCCCTATTTTACCTTTAAGCGGATTAAGTATTAAACCGGAGTAAAAATATTTGGCTCAGCATTACTGGCGGTAAATTACTCTTGAATATTTATTGGTCCTTTAAATAAATCGCTTGCGGCGGATCAACCGCTAATTTGTATTTCACCGTTTTTCTCGCCACTACTTTTAGAAAATTCATTGCATTTTAAAAATTGGTTTTGCGTTTTTATTGAAGCTAAGCCTAGCTCAGTTTTTAACAGTTGAAGTTATACCTGCGTATGTGCTTTTACTATATTAAATTATATTCAAAAATATGTCTCAATGGTAAATATATGTATATGTTCTTTAAATTGAAAAAAAAATTCAAAATCTATTTCTATTCTAGGTTAAACAGTTCCCCAGAACCCCACCATCAAAAGCGGCAGAGAACGCACAGCAAGGAGACATCTCTACGCAAAGTCAAAGTTTTCAGCCTATGTTGCATGCGATCAAATGATTCAAGCTAATACTGATGTCCGGTGCACATGATGAGAGAGATCCTGGGATCGGTGACCTGGGATGAGATGAGATCGGTATTCCACATGAACTTGAATCTGGGCCCTTTATAAAAACAAAAACAAAATGCTCTAATACGCCAACGATTTGACACAATGACAGTTACAACAAAGTGAATGAAAGAAAAAAAAAACAATTTTCACGCATAATTTAATCCTCACCCAAAGTTGTTCCAACAAATCTCCAGATAGAAGAGACATTCAATATTTACGCTTCCATGACAGACCGGCACCGTAGTCATTATAAGTTGGAGAGAGAGATGAGTGCGACTACAATAAAAGAAACGATGGAAAAAAGGTGATTTTACCGTCTTCATTAACTCTCCATTATTCTTTTAACTCGTTTGTCATTCTTTTGATCGCGCAAGAACGACGCCTGTTTATATTTACGCAGCAAAGTGACTAGAATGAGAAACAACGTTGGGATTTTCACAATTGTTGTTTGTGTTTGTACGAATTTAACACACATTTCCTGATAATAGGCGTGCGTGGGAAACGAGAACGTACGAGCTTTCGGTGAATGTTCTCGCATTCGTTGCTTAAATCTTGTTTACGTAATGTGCTTTACAAGTATTTAAACTTATGGAACTATTGGATTGGTATTGGGATTTATTTTTATGTTTGTTGTGCGTAAAGGTTCAATACAAGCGATAAATGTAGATGTGTCGTTTATATTTATGATTATTTGTGAAGTTTTAATTTATTTTGTTTTATAGATTCTCTAATTAAAGTTGGTTTAAAATATCTTCTGTCAGTGTTCAATAGTCTTTTGTTTAGCTTCACATTGTGTGGTAGGCAGAGTGAACCTGGGAAATTTGTGTTAAGACTCTCCGTTCGAATTTAAACACTTTTTCCGGATCCTTGAGATATTGCATGGTGAGTGGGGTAATTCAACGCCGCTTTTTGCCTCGTTAGCAAATCGAGGAAATAACAATATTAAATAATTAATTTCCTCGAATAGGAATCGAACCCACAACCTATCGCTTTTGCAGTTGCACGCTTGTCTCACTGCACTACGTCTAGCTTCAATAATAGTCTTAATAAGCTTAATTATCATAGTAGGCCTAGTTTGTGTATTCAACTTAGTAATTGTGTATAAACTAGTACGTAGGCAGGCCTTTATACGTAATTATGCAGTAATTAAGTCTTATTTGAATGTAGGTACGTAATATGTTGCTAGTTAATAATAGTGCGTAGTCATGTAAAATGATCTATGTAAAAAAGATTAAGAAAAAAAGAGAGATAGGTACTATAATCCCGGAAAATTTTGGAAAGAGCGACAATGGACTGAATGGATTAATTATATACCTATTCATGAGCGGATCGAACCCACTACAAATATTTTTTTTATTTCAAATTACATAGATGGGCTTTCGTAGTTGTCACATCGCGTTTTGCCAGAGCGATGAAATGAAGATATTAAATATTTCATTTCCTTGATTGGGGATCGAACCCACAACCAATCGCGTTTAAAGTCACAGACTTGTTATATTTGCAGTTCACCACAAATAGTGACTTTTAAACTTTAATATTCTTTAATTTCAAATATTTTTATGGTATTTTTCACTAACTGTACCCTGCCTGCGTTGCTACGCCATCTACAAAAAAAATCATTGCAATGGCAGTGGCGCCATCTATCGAAAATCTATCGTACCAACACAAGACCTTCGTGGGCTCATGCAAAACAGGTAGGCATAATGTTATCTGTCGTATGATGATGACGAAATGACTTTAGATTCGAAATTTCCTATGTATGATTTTGCTGACTTATTTAAGAATGCTATATGCCTTGAATTCATTCAAATCTCTAACTTTTTTTATTGAACTAATTTTAAGATATTAAACTGTAAAAGTTAAAACAAAGCAATTGGTGAGTCTTATGTAAATCGGTAGGTACATTTTATTTGCTTTCTATTATTCTTTTTAAGTATCCCTCTATCCATTTCAGTCACAATTGACACTGTCAGCAAAAAAAAATCTTTAGTTTAAAATCATTTTAATTATTTTTTGGACGTTACAAATAACTAACTTTACTGGAATACCAAAAAAAGAAATCCTTAAAAAATGTGGAATGAAAAATCAAATCATAAATTAAAAACAGGTACATTTTATTGAAAAAAAATATGTACACAGCAAAACAAATAAATAATCTTATGTTGTACAGTTATTAAGTCTATAAAACATTAATTTCATTGAAATAGAATATTATACATAACTACAGTAAGAATATTTACATAATACCGTCTTATAAGGGATTTTTTACGTGATCTGTAAACACATCCCTAACATACGTAAATATAAAACAGTCGGGTTAGTGATGGCCGACTAAGAGTTACATATATATAAAATCGATTTTTATATCATTTTTTTATTTTAATATCAATAAATATAAATTTTAAATTGTGATGTTTATAATAGTGATGATAATTCAATGTATCTTGTGTTTTTTTATTATTACTTTAAATTAAGCAATTATAATAAATTCTTATAAAATAAATATTTGGACTAAACTACTTAGCAATATATAATTATTATTCAAGAGTAATAAATATTGATTTAAATCAATATTTATAAATCGTACTATTAAATATAGTATATTAAAAATTTTGATATAATAAATTTTCTTTCGTAGTATCTGTTTCATAGTCGCCCATCACTAAACCATCAATCCTTGATACATTAATTTCAAAGATCACATAAATTACAGACAGACAATATTATCTAACAATGACCGTTAACAAATTTCCTATCAAAATTTATTCATCATCTAATAATCTAACTACGATTTTTTCGAAAAAAAAAAACATTTATTATTCTTTTATTACCTACATAATATAATTGTGATTAAAAAGCATTTTAGAAATGTTTTAAATTATACTCCCTTGTACCAAAAAAAGGAAAATAGATAGACATTTCCCTTTTTTTCACTTAGTGTGAAATATCTTAATTTCAATAACTGATGTATCCCGAGGTATAGCGCGATGTTAATATCAGCTTGCGGTATAAAATTTTAAATCTCGAATGTACTTAAAATTTCATAATTAACTTTATCACAATATAAATATATATATGTATATATTTTGTTCAAATTCGATGACATTTTATGGCCCAATGTTGAATATGTCGTAATGTCATGGAAACTATACTAACAACGCGTATAGGCCTAAGTTATCGGTATAAATATTTATATTTATTATGTATAAAATGTGTTAAAATTATAACGTTTTTAACAAAAAAATAATGTAAACTACTAAGAAATATATTAAAAATGAGATTATATAATTCTCAACTGTATCCTACTGGCATTTACTGTTATCATTAATAATAAGTTAAAACGTAAACACGTGCTCTGTAGCAAAAACAAGCAATATCATTAATATTTTTTTGTGTTCCAAACTGAAATTCAAAGTATATTTTTTTAATATGTTCCAAATTTTTATTTTTAAAGCCGCCAGTAATTTAAAAAGATCTGATTCAAAAATGATAGTTTTTGCTTGCACAATATCGCTCATGAATTCCAAATTCAAATTAAAATATATCTTTTTGAATATATTCCAAAGTGAATTTCAAAAGCCGCCATGTTGTCGACAGTCGTGCCAACCTTAAAACTATCCAGTGGTCAACAAAAGTAGCTCAAACACAACCGCAAACACATACACATACTGTCCGAAAGTAAATAAAATACTGCATTTATTTATGAAAAGTAGGTCACCAGGCCTGTTTATTGTCAATTCGCGTTACCTACAATTTAATATGCTCAATATTTTGACTAGAAATCATGTTACTTTCTAACAAAACGTAAAAATGTACACGATATATATAGCACTATCCATTTACATCATAATTGTACAAAATGTCGATGAAAAAAAAAATTGTGATAAAATTCAAAATGGCGGACGCTAAACCAACGCCAACCAAACAAATCGGCGCTGTAGAACGCAATTTAATAACTAATACGCCAATATCTTTACATTACAGTACGCACTATGTACGATAGAAGGATATTTAAGAACAAAATTAATATTATAATTTCATTTATCGTCGGCATAGAGTGTAAACTTGCCAAGCCCGTGTTGTACAATTTTGATTCAATCAGTTTTCAAAATTGTAAAAATTTTCTGAGACGAGAATTCGTTAAATAGGCTGTTAGCAGGTTTACACTCTAAGCCGACGTTATATAAAATCTCTTCATACCTATACTTTTAATGATGACTGATTAGCTTATATAAGATTTATCTTACTCTAATAAAATGTATATTAGTGATTCAATCACATCTACATGCTAGCTGCTAAAAAATCTATTAATTTATTATTAATAAAAAAAAAACGTCAATATTTTGAAATATTTACAAAATATTTGTCCGGACTGTGGCACCATTAAAACAATATGTCCTATTATGAATCGATAATCGATATATCATGTATTATCTGTTCATTCATTAGGACAAAATAATTAATAATTAGCTACCAATATTTATTAGGCTGTAAATCGATTAAAAATGACAAGTCGACAATATCGTTTGCGAAAAACAAAAACAATCTAAGCTTACACTAATTCTATTGTTATAATAAATATAATATTAATCTGAATTACATCTACTAAAATATATTATATATTGGAGAATAATCTAAACTAAACACAATTTAGAAAATCGATATTCACAACTTATCACTTATAATCGATATTATTTTATTATTTGATTAACATGTTCTTAGTTGTAATAAAAAATTGTATTATTAATACACCATATAATAAAGGTGTTTTATGAAATATTGTAATATTTTAAATTCCCTTTACTATATGATGTTGTTTCTATTTACAGTAAATAGTTAAGGGTTTTAAAAGTACTTATTGTATAGACATTCAAAGATAAAAAGGTATATACTATTGCATTGATATTAAAAATGTTTATGGACATGTTAATTTATAAAGTATTTTTTATTACAATTATGGTATAAAGAATTTTAACTGTTACTTGATTCATCAAGAATTGATTATACTCATATTAATAGTTATTAATACGAGTAGAATTAATTATATATTTTTTTATATTAGCCCGTTTGGGCATATTATTATAAATATAAATAACACATTTTTTGCACAAAAAACCACTTAAAAGTAAAAACTCTTTATAACATAACTGAAAAAATGTGTAATCTTTTTTTAGGAAACATAAAAATCTTAACGTAAGGGGAATATGTGCCCGCGCCTCTTGGAAGTTGCCCAAAGGCGCCGTCCAAGAGTAGCAGGTTCAAGATCCGCTACGTTTAAATTTTTATACGTTTTCTAGAAAAGTTATTTCCTCTATTTCTTGTGGTATAACACTTTTAAAGTGCTAAAAAAATCATGTATATTTAAAATCATCGGGAACTTCTCAAGCGAGTTCCGTCGACTTTGGCCGCATTCTTCTTATGTTTCTTCATTTTAGTTTTGCGTTTTGGAGTTTCGGTTATGTCTGTTACCCCATCATCGTCTGAGTTGTCTTTGTCGGTTTTCTTGTCTAATTCCGCCATTGCTTCTTGTATTGCATTCTCTAGAAGCGTATTTAATTTTCTGCTCCTGTACAGAATATTTTTTGAAATTATCGAAATTTATTTTCCTAATTTAATCAACTAAATATTTGTAATTAGAAGATTTTGTAAATAAAATGTTGTATCTGTATAATGTATATATATAAGAAAAAATCCACGACTGCGTACTATTAATTGAATTTACAAATTAAATAAACGAATGTTTACTATTTATACAAAAAAACACAATAATGCACGTTACTCCTATAAAGTGAAATAACTTTGGGTTGGGTTATTACATTTTTTTTATCATAAATTGATTACATGAGAACCTAGTTTACATAAATTTAAACAAAAATTCATTTAAAGACCCACAATGCTACAAATATATAATCATTTTCCATAAATAAATTAAAAAAATATATATTAAATGGTAGTTTATTTCGTGAAATGGATATACATATACATCACCGTTGATAAAAAAATTACCCAATTATATTGTACTTATGTAATAATAAAAACATTTTTATAGGTACCTCCCAATAGAACCGACAAACATTTATATAGATTTTACGATGTGATACGTAAGTCCAAATCACTAACAATGATATTTCAAATTTTCTGAACAACTTTTACCTCCAACACATCATAGCAAGAGCCATCTTTAAATCGTTTCGAATTTTTATTTCAAATTTAAGGGAAAGCAACTTTTTAGTATGTTTAATTGATTTGTGAATTTCGGTAACAATGGCTTTAAATAGAAAAAAACCACATAAAGATTTAATGTTTTGATTACTTAAGTACTTTCTAAAAGTCATTGTTTTAATAATTCCCTTTAGAACCTGTTTCCAATTATTAAAGAGTATTAATTGTCTTATTGTACATATGAAACAATAATAAGACTCTTCAATTTCAATACTAAGCAAAGAACAATATTAAAATAAAATAGATTCGCCAAAAAATATAGTTTTAACCAAAGTTAATAAGTAAATAAAATAAAAAGTTTAATTTCCCTTAAAAATTACATACAATAGAAACTTGATTAACCAGAGTAATTGTAGTTAGGCATTCGGATAATAGAAAATCCGGTTAATCGAATATATGGAGAAAAACGGGTTTTGCGCATATGTAGTACATAATATTGTGTTTATGCAAAACAAGAGATACATATCAATGAAAACAAACGTTTAGGAAGGTATTATTAAAATGTACATAATTACAACTACCCACATATTTACGTGGATATTTAATATAACTGGTCGCGTTTAGTAATCACGACTTCGTATAATTGAGGTCCGGATAATCGAGTTCCTAATGTACATTAAAAACCATTCTTATCCTAACAACTCACTTCCTATGCCTCATTCTGGCCGCGTGATGAGCCTCGAGTCCCTCGCAGAGTGTCAACAGTCTAGAATGTTCCACTTCACTCGGTAACCTATCCCCGAACCATCGGACACACCACTTGCCCTCAGACACTCTACTCTCTAACTTGCCCGGCCACGAAGAATATCCCTTGACCGGACCCCAAACTAGATCTCCGATGGTAAATCTCCGTATGGATTTGTTGTCCGATTTATCCGGCGATTCGTCTTCGCTCTTCGAATCTACCAACGAATCGAACGATCGTTAGCGTCTCGATGTTTCTAATATCCAACACCTTTCCAACCACCGTTTTTTTTGGGTGAACGTTTATGAATGACTTATTTTCAAATAAGAATGATTTAATAATTATACTGTAATTTAAATTGTCAATAAAACGGTTACAATAATGAATGCCATTGATAATCGTCCATTTAAAGATACGTTAAGATTTCTTATATAACATAATATGTATACTTTAAATAACTATATAATTTTTTAAGTAATAATATCGTAATAATTTTTAACGGAGCACAAGCAAAAAGGAGGGTTCATATCTGTACATTAATAACAAAAAATCTTAACTATATCCTTATGTTCTATGTATTTGTTACATTTTTTTTTATTTGAATTTTTTAGCATAAGCTAGAGAGCAACAGTTTTAATATAAGCTGATTGCTGTAAGTGATTAGAAACAGTAATTCACAAAAACCTTGTTTTCACAAATCATCTGTTTTGCAAACTTAGATAGTATAAGGACTGGTTGTAGAAGTAATATTACCATTATCAAAAATATATTAAAATATTTTTGTATTTTGGCCAATATGGGCAACATTTATACTTAATAAATTAGTAAGAGCTTGTGTGCATTATGCATTGAATTACAAAACTTTGAAGTAGAATTGTAAAAATAGAGTAGAGTTGTAAAAATTAGAATATGTAAAATTTAAAACAATAATATATTACATCCACAACCAGCAAATGTTACAGTAACATGAGAATGTGCTTTACTTACAATGAACATATAGAAATGATGGCTTTACAATGATGCGTTAGTAAATGGTTCCCAATCAGTGTGTGAGCCAATTTAGTTACGTCGTAATGGTGCAATGGAAAGCGACAGGAAAGTTTTATGGGAGATTATCGTTCGTTAAAATATGTTTTCCAGTACACCTGTATAAGAGCTGTATCTTGTATTAACCCAACCAAAAGAAACAAACCAATTATATATCGCATATTTTTTTTATGTAGAAGCTGAAATATATAATACACATATGTTACAGTACGGTTGGTGAGTTGTGGCCGCCCTGAAGTTAGGCTTTTTGAACTTTAGCGCATTGTTTGGTCAGGAAGAAAATGATGAAAAGTATCATCTGCGCAGTCATCTATAGCTAACTTCAGGGCGGCCACGACTCGTCGACTGTACTGTACTTATATATCTCGTTGCCGATCAACTTTACTTACGAATCCAAATAACCAATACAAGACACAACATAAAGAAAATTTTGAATTTTGGTTAGCAGTGACTCAAGCGTGAAATGGTTCTGTACATATTAGTAATAGGGAATATTAATAGATGCTCAATCATTTTTTTATTTAATTAAAAAAGGTAAGTCCGTCTGTCTGTTCACAAATAATAAAACATAATTACCATAATTTTAAGAATTAACCTTAAAAAGTTATCATAAAAAAATACATTTTGTCAAAATATTAGAAAAAAAAATAGGGTAAACTTTATGGCAATGTGTAAATAAATAAATTAAGCCAACGATTAGCGTTCCCATATATTCGCGTTTAAGCACAAAAAAGCATTATTAGTCGACTCACCATCAGAGTTTAGCCTATCATATTTCTGCCCGCCATCTTTGCCCGTCGAGAAACGACGAACTTGCTTCTCCTGGGCTAAACCCAAATTTTCGTAGTCTTTGGGCAATCCGTGGACCATATTGTAGTTAGTCCTCATAATTTTGTCGTTTCTATACGTAGAACCGTCCCCAAAATCATTTTTCCGTTTGTACGTTTGTCTGTCGTATATGTTAGAGGTCATTGGTAGTATTTGTTGGTTGGATGTCATACTTTGATTGTACTGAATCTCGCTGGATTCGACTGAATTATGCGCTCTGTTTAAGCGCATTAGTTGTATGTTTGACATCATGTCTGGAAAAGAAGAGATAAAAAGTTTTTAAAGTTCGATGTAGCTTTGATACAAGAAAAATATTGCTTTATGGACGAAAGCTAATCAATGGGATCATCAGTGTCTCACTATAGACACGATGGTTGTGATTTTCATTTCCACACCTATCGCAACGTTGAACACCACTCTTCAACAAAGTCTTGAGTGCGAGTGGTGAGAACAGAAAGGAATGCCAACTTGACATTCCCTCCCTCTATCCTGCTGTATAAGTGTATGTTATTTATATATTTAGATTAGGCTGTACGTGAGTAACAAAGTGTCTTAACAAATCCCTTGCTTCCCTCGCTTCTGGGAAAAAGTGTAAATCTTCTGTTTTTATCTATTTTAATTCCACATCTTAAAACAAAACAAGATGTTATCTATGGTTTTAGTCATCAAAACGTCACGTATTACATATATGATATTTATCGTAAACATAAAAAATTTACCTACATACTTAAATACATTTATTTGCATTAGATAAATGATGCATAAAAAACGACGATAATAAAATTATTTCAAATCAAATTAGTCATTTAACGAACTAAATAAGACCAAAACGGACACATCGCAGAATAAATTTGAATTAACTTCTTCTAGATATCACTTAACAAAGAAGTTTATTTTCAAAGCAATTTGCATATTTTAAAAGTACAAAAAGTTTATCATAATGCGGGTTGGATCGATATAGATAACGACTGCTCCTAATAAAATATTTGCATACTCTATTTGCATACTGACGTAAGCGGTTGCTACTGATTTATTATTTAGCGAAAGAGATCTATTTACATACAGTACGGTCGACGAGTCGCGGCCTAAATTATTTTTTTCTTACTTCTGATTATTTTCCTGCTGTAAGCACAAAAGTTTGGAAATCTTAACTTCAGGACGGCCACGACTCTTCGACCATACTGTACATTTATAAATTTTTAATATAATAGAGGAACTAAACCTGACGCAATCAAGAAATATGTGACTATACGATGACAAAACTTTCGTGAGGACTCTTTTCAACTTCGCTTCGCTAACGCTGTATCCCACATATCGCTGGTATACAGCCTGATTTAAAACCTTTAGTGCTGAATGACGTAACTCCACGCCGAGCTTTGTATAAGTAATGTGTCTAAAAATTCTTTTAGATATTGCTAATAATGGAGCATAAAATTACGTTCAGTAATTAACCAAAAACTGAGACTGTCGTGGTGCAGTGGCAAAGCGTGTAACTGTAAATGCAACGGTTGTGGGTTCGATACCCACTTGGAGGATTTTCTTTTTATGTATTCGCTCTAGTAACGTAACAAAGCGTGGCGTTATCGCCACGATATCCCACAATGTCTCTGCCTACCCTGCCCTACTGCATCTGCCCTGCAGCATCAATCTAAAAAAAAATAAAAAAACTCACTTTGGGAATCAGAATCTGAGCTAATATCTCTAGTGGGCCATGGGCGCTCCGACTCCGCCATATCGGGCTCGCTGCTGGACACGCATTGCACCATCGCCTGGAAATTGTTATATATTGATTATTGATTGGTTATTGGAAGTGTAATTTCCTCATCATGTTTTATAATAAAATAGCTCATTGTTACCCTTAAAAATAAACAAAATAAAAATAAGGAACTTACCGAGGAATGCAAATCCGCCGGTTCAGGAGACTTAGTAGTGGTGTCTGCGTAGTTTGAATGCGTCGCGTATATCCGCGGACTCGAGTCCAAAGCTCCCAACGGACTGTGAGTTGTCGTATCCGGGGGAGACCCTCCTATGGTGTTAGGAGACTTATTCCCACGCTGCCCTAATGTTTGCGTAGAAACTGAATGTCTAACACCATCCCCTAGCTCTTGGATCAAACGGCCATAACCTTCATCTTTATCATCAAACGTTTTGTCCTCTTGACTGTTTTCACCTGCAGTCAACCTTTTTGGTACTTTTTGATTTAACAACACATTTGGATCAATACTCAGACGGGAATTCCCGCTTTGTAACGATACTTGAGTGTTGTGAGAGTTCGATACTAAAGTAGTTTGTTGTTGGACTATTGTCGTGTTCTGTACGAACGTTGAGTTCGTTCTGTTACTTGTTGCGGATATGGGAACATGTTTGGGAGACAGAGGAACCATTAAAGTTTGGCCCATTTGATTGGTTTGTATGAACTCTTGAGTTTGGACGTTTCCCGATCTCACTTGGGGGCTGTTGAAAGTTACGTTAGTTGGACTGAGATTGGCGAGCAGTGGACTTAATTGACCATTGAAGTTTGGACTATTGACCATAACTTGGCTATTTGGTGACAGGAACTGTGCACCAGGACTGTGTTGTGATTGTATTATTTTTCCTTGTTGATTTTGAGCTCTGATCACAACTCCGCTGTTAGTACCTGCTGTGAATAGACCCGGATTTTGTACTGGAGTCAAAACATTCTGCCCATTTACTGTCTGTAACTGTAGTTGCATTGGCATTCCTGTGGAATTATCTTGAATCAAGGCAGTGCCATCCGCCGTCATAACCATACCACCTAAATTAGGTAAAATGAATTGTTGAAAAGCCGGAAAGTTAGACATAACATTACTTGCATTGTTTATAAGATTGACCGGTTGTAACAAGTTTATTTGTTGTGATGGTGGCGTATTTGTGATGATTTGCTGAGATCCGAAGTTATTTGCGTTTCCTTGTCCATTCATTACTATGTGGGCCGGTGTACCAGACTTTCCGGGTACTATAGTTAACGCTTGTAGCATTGGTGTGGGCGATATATTGTTAGTCGGTGACAATTGAAAGCCACGAGGTGAGAATTGTGGACTAGAATTGTGTTGTGGAGACGTGTGATGTACCATCAAATTATTAGGATTTTGTTGTGGTGCAGCAATTTGCAACACATTAGTGATGTTTGGTGTTTGATTTTTCTTCTTCTTACTTCTTTTCTTCAGGCTTTCAGGGGATAGCATAGCAACACCTTGAACGAAACTTTGCCCGTTTTTAACTTCAATCTGCCTTTGATTCTCGTTTGATTGACCGGAAACCATACCGCTTGCTACTATTTGAGGTATGACAGTGTTTTGTTGTACCACTTGGCCATCGACTGCCATCATCGGTGGTTGAATGACAAACGGAGTTTGTAGAGTATTTACAACTACAGTTTGTTGGTTAACTATAGGTTGGACTCCCGCCACAGCTGGTAAGACTTGAGACACGGACGTATTAGTCACAGTATTAGAAGCAATGGGCGAAATTGTAGTTGTATTTTTCGGAGGAGGCGGCGGCATTTGATTGTTTGATACAATTATTTGACCAGTAGACGAGATTAAAATTTGTCCAGATGTACTTGAACAAGACCTTCTTTGAGCTACTGACGTAGATACTGGGGCACTACTTGTTTCCGGTTTAGGCAAGCTACTGATTACATTTTGGACCATTTCTAGAGGTGATTTAGTTATCATATTCTGCGCGGTTGTACCCGCAATGTGTAACGGATAGCTTGTTGGTAAATTAACAGAATTTATAAAAGGATCGGGCTGATTGTTTGGTATAGCATATGTTGTTGCCAAGTTAACACTGGGAGGTGGTGGTGGCCTTATGAAATTTGCTTGGGACGCGTTAATTGACGTAGTTGCTGTGTTAGCCTTGCCCGCTAGCACAGACGTAACTGTGTCTCGAGTGACTGAAAAACCACTAGCCATTGTTGTCACAAACGTTTGTATATAACAAGTTTGAATTAGAGAATGAGCTGGACCACCACCCAAATGTGGAGGGGGACAATATCCAGGCATTGAATTTTCTACTCTTTTCTTAGCTTCCATTCTATAGTCTTGATTTCGTAATCTCGGTTTCACCCCCACCATTGATATGTTATCCACCTCCATGAGATTTTTATTAACGTTATGATTTGATATGAAATGCATCATTTGGTTTCCGGAAATCGACGGATTGATGGGTGGCCCGGGGGAATTGTATGGATATGTGTGATTACTGCCGGGAGTAGGGGGATTGCTGTTGAAGTTGTCTCTTGACCCTGGATTAGAATACGCCGGACTTGGGACCGGAAATGAGCAATTTTGTAAAGAATTACTGCTGTGAGGTGTGTCAGTACTCCGAGAACTGTTTGATAAAGTTGGAGAAGGTTCTGGAGGCTGTAGCGTCTCGTTCGGCGACACATTGCTGGTACTAACAATCCCAGCTTGTATTGGCCCACAGTTATCGTTCATCATTCTTTCCATATAAGTAGAAGATGTTACTGGGTTATCTTCAAAGACATGTTTTGGACTAGACGTTGTTGCCACTCCGCTATCTAATTCAATTCCGTATACATTGGTATGTTTCATAAATTTGTGGCGCATTTGATTTTCTGATGTTTCAGAGCAGTGGCCCTTATAGGGCACGTTACATCCTTTACAACATGGGGGAAGAGTATTTTCATTGCATTTTTCTGGAATCAGACTACTATCTGGCGTATTATTTGGAGAAGGTGATGAATTTTGTACAACATTATTTCTAAAAAGATTAATTTGTTCTCCATGCTTAGTAATATGTTTGTTTTTATCGCTTTGCATATGAGCATTAAACGAATTGTTCGTATTTTCAAATTGATTAACCTCATATGGAGCGTTAATACCGACTTGCCTAGAAATAGTATTATTAAGCAAAACTGTCTGTTGTGCCAAGTATCCATTAGGATCGTCCATAAAAGACGGTACTGTATTTCTTACTACTTCATCTGGTTTACCCTTTGCATCTTGTAATTGTCTTACACCGTTATTTCCAAACAACACTGCCTTATTATCATTAGACGGAGATTTTTTCTTCGGGGTTTTATTGCATTTTCTTTTTTTATTCAAATCAACTGCTGGCCATTGTTGACCCATCATATTGTAATGTTGGGGTAAAGGAGGCACTCGAGAGCACATGCTTTGATTTAACATTTGCTCATTATTGGAAAAGGAGGTCCCTGACGAAATTTCGTCAATTGTATTCATATTATTGTCATCACATTCTATGTTATCAATTTTTTGCAATTTCGGACTGGGACAAGTCAGAGACGGATTATTATCGTTTCTTTTTACTTGCCACGGTGGAGTTTTAGCGGAGTTAGTTTTAACAACTGTTCCATTTTGTATAACTAATTGACCCTGAGGAACATATTGGTTTTGGTTTGATTTATTCTGGTTTAAATTCTCCGCCATCTGTGATTTGTATCCTTTCATAACTTCAATCTGCTTCTGATTTCTTTGAATAAATATTTGCTGCTGTTCGTTTATCTTTTGCATTACTTCTGGCGTCAGTGGTTGATTTAAACCACAGAATATTTGCGATTCTTCTTCCTTATGCATCGTTTTCATTTGTGGGTCTTTCTCCTCTTCCTTGTGCTCTGATTCAACAATACTTTGTTGGGCTGAATGAAGTGAGTTCTTTGAGTTGGATGGCAGTCTACTGTATCCAGTATTAACGCCAATAACTTGCCCATTGGTCCCGAGTACCGGTAAGCCGGAATTTAAATGACCTGATATCTGTTGACTATGCTTTTGTCCTGACTCAATATTTTCGGGATGTTGCGTGATCCAGCCACTACTAACTGTTAAATAATGAGAGCTCCTTTGGACGAGTGTTTCTTGTTTAGCGTCATCTTGAACATTCAGCATGTTTTGTTGAGGATATGGCACACATGACTGCATATTGCCTGTCCGCTGAGTCATAGAGCCAGGTGACGCTGTCCTTTTTTGGTCATTGTCAGACTGAAAAAATACAAGTGATATTTTATTATAATGTTAATGTGAAACATAAATGTCTTTTTGTAACAAGAATTTAATTATACTGTTACCCAAGACAAAGAAACATTTCAACATCATACTAATATTATAAAATAAGCATCAAATTATGAATAATAGTCATCGACGTCGATATGGATAATAAAAGTGTCTACATTTGGCAAGGGTTCAGCTCTTATCGTCGCTATGAATACGTAACACATACCTTGAGCTCGTTGAGGGGTCTCTCCCTTTGAACCATCATTTGCGAAACGCTCATGGTTGGCATGAAACCGGGACGTTTCTTCATTTTCTTCTTGGCAGCTTCTGTGCCAGTTACTGAAAAAAAAAGTATTAACATTTATGTTTCAAACAAATTAGTAATGGATATATTAAAATTAATAATAGCTGTTATAAAAATAACTATTTACAGCTATAACATTACAACACGCCACAATAGTCTCCTAAAATAATTCATCAAATTTATTACATACGCAATCGACGCGTCGCGCGTCGTTTATTACTTTCTATTTATAAAGTTGTTTGGCCTCAAAATTGTAATCTATACACAAAAAAAAGTTGAATAAGTTTTTTAGTGTCGATCTTTTCATTCGTTTAGCCGTAAGGTCGACGAGCGAGTGTTCGTGTGACTTTACCGCTCTCCAGACGTCCTCAAATACAAGACAGTCTGAAGCGTTGTCCCTCTAATTAAATGACACACTACAGTAAGCAAACTTAATATTCATTCAGAGATAATATCTCTTGCATTGTTTTAGGGCAAACGGCGCACAAAGAAGTGGCAGTACGTTGCTAAGTATTTATAGGTATACATTTACGAAGTTGTTTTTAGAGATAAAACAATAAGCAGATATTTTTTTCTTGGTCATTGTCAGACTGAAAAACACAAGTAATTATTTTTATTATAATGTGAATAACAAACGTATCTTTGTAGGGATTTTTTTATAATATTGTAAGTGAGAACAAAGTAACATTTCAACATCATACGAATATTATAAAAGAAAAATCAAATTATAAATAGCTATGGACGTCGATATAGATAGAATAAAAGATGAATAGATAATATAATAACGTAATTTCAATATAAAAATACAAATACATAATATTATAGTTGTTTAAAAGTGAGATAGTTTTAATAGGTTCAACTTTCCCACCCGGTGTCGCTGTAAAAGTCTAACAGCATTAACCGCGTGTTCGATAAAAAATATAGTTGAAGTGCATGATATACTGTTTATACAATGAAACGCAATAATAAAATACAATTATAAAATAATTATAGTTAAAGAGTATAAAAACTAACATTGTACTAAAAGGTATTGACTAATTAAGAGCTTTATGAAGACCCAAAGGCGTATAATACCGCAGCCGCAGTGAAAATTCGCTATTATGACGCAACAATACACCCCCCTTTCAATCAACTTGTTAATCGACAAAAGCCTTTGAATCTATAAAAGCTATTGTTTATTTAATAAAATCTTAGAAAGAGAACCTTATTAGACTACCTTTTATTTGGATAACTAAATTTTCCTTTTTGCTTCGAAAATTGAAATAGGATATACATATTATGATTTGATTTATATAATTGAAATATCTGCATGTAAAAAAATTATAAATTAAAATACTATACAAAAGCCAGGCAAATTTGTGGTATTTAATCTCAACTTTCCTCACAGCGAAAAGGGAGGCTTAGGGAACTCCTCAAAACAGTATCTACTGTCCTAATTACAAACAAGTCTTACAAAACACCAAAACGACTTCAAAATTATATTTTAATCCAGCCAAACAACCCCCCTAAATAAGGAAAAGTTAACCGGCGTAATTCGATAGCGCTAAATAATAAACGCGCAGAGTATAATGGCGTTATCTATTTGCGCATTATCTGGCAGATTTGCAATTAAAATACGAGTTGTATGCGGAGGGTAGGGGTACGGGGGGTGGTGGGTGGTGGGTAGGTGTGGGGGGGGGTTGAAAGGCGCCACGGGGGTGGGTGGCGCGAGTCAGATCAATAGTCGGCGGGGTGCGCGCCCACGTTACCCTGCAACGCCGATTGTTTCAAATTACAACCGCCTTTGTCCCGCCGATCGAGTCGCCGACGTTTTTGTTTGCCTAAACGGGGCCCACTTCCTTTACGGTAATTACGCAATCCTGCGGGCCCCAGTGTCGGCTTCCAGATTTGTCCACTCTCAACGGTAATCGCCTTTAGCGGTATCGGCTTTTACTCTAGCTTAGGAGCGATTTAACGATACTTTGCGTAACGCTTTTTAACATGTTTTTATGGGCCGTAAGCTAAGTTTTTACGAGGCACGTTTTTTTATTTCGATACTCGAACGCCTTACGTGGTATATCTCAATGGAAAGGCATTTTTTTCTTCAGAGAACAGAGAAAAATTCTCACAAAAATTAAGTACATATGTATCTACTAATATGAATTTATCTCAACCAATAAAGTATATCTGATTTACATACATTGTGGCATAATAATTTGAAAGAGATTAATATATATAGTGAAATAGCTTTGATGTTTTTGAGGCCAACGACATAATATTATAAAGCGAAAAAGAAATGAGAAAATTCAAAGAAATCGTCTAAGTAAAGCACTTAAGGAATACTCTCGAGTATAAGCAAGCAATAAAACTTACAACCTTGACGTGAATATATATACAAAGTAAATTTATAAGTTTTACTTTATATTCGATATTATGTCGCGGGGTAAGTGAAGGCTTTCTCTTTTAACGAGTTTATTGCTGGTATTAGTGGGAGTTTCTAATTACGCAGAAATGTGGAATTAACGTTTTGAGGTTAGCGGTTTTATATTTAGAGACTACATTTATTTTATTATGTTAAATATTTTTACATTAAGTAATAAATTATGTAAATGTGTATAAAAATATAATTTACGTTTTTTATAATTATTATACATATATCATATGAAATTAAGATTATGTGCGTCAATCTAAAATGTAACATTTTCTACATTTCAATTACTACGAATAACCATTTCGTTAATAACCGTTTTATACTTGTAATTACACGTTATAACTCAGCATCATGTACTTGTTAAAAATGAAAATTATACATTTTGAATAAAGCATATAATAATTCCTTTGTTCGACCGTCAGTTGAACGGCAAAGTAATGACTGTAAAGTACCAGCAAATTTTGCAAATCTAAACGCCGAAACATTAAAGCTAGAATAATAACATCCCAGAATTTAACACCAACTAAACACATTTCTCGGTGCCGTTCACAAGACGCGTCTTAAGATTTCCAAGTTTTAAATAGTTCCTAGAGTTGGCTATTACGGCTTTTCAAATAGCACAAAGTTTCATTAAAACGAAGGTAATGCACAGGTCGCTTTGCCGAGTCGTTGACATGCAGTCGTTGAGACAGTTTTTATTAGTGTTGGTGTCGAACTGAGATACTGTAATGTGTTTTCGTCTGGACTATTTATGGCGAAGTTATCTTAATTGAATATATTTTTTATATTGTAAGTATATCGATTTACAGTCTACTGAATATTTTACTACCCATAGAAAAACTATAAACTACGCTATATTGGCTCCAATTCAAACTTAATTAATATAATAAGCTTTACGAGATGTTCAAACGAAGCATAATCAATTAGAGCGAACGTTGAAGTTTATATAACTTAATCTTATCGAGCGAAGTTTGAACGAGTTACGAGAAAAGACAATAAGACTTAGAGCTGTGTTTGATGTTTTTCTTATTAACATTTTGTGTAAAGTTAATTGAAAAGGGTGAAAGGTCAAGTTCTTTTGTTGAACATGTCACTCGGAAAGGTGACAATGTAGAGAAATTAACATAAGTGAGTAAAAACATGTGGGGAGAGAGAGGGGGGGGAGTGGGTTGCAGGTTACTCCCGGACGGACGGCTGACGAAGTAGTTGCCCACCTATTGCCACTGCACCCCCTCCGCCACTTAAACACAAAGAGATGTACCCTCTTTGTTACAAGGAACAACTCTTCCCGTCTACCACTTTTCACTAGTTTTACTCTTAAAATAGACTATTTAACTAGCTTCGAGCGCTTCCCACGTTTAAATATTTTCCTTGTTCCGTAAAATTCAGGAATTTTCCAAATTATTTTTCTCTTCAATTTAAATAGATATTTTGTAGGAAACATTGCTTTTTACATTCATATATAGTTAACAGAAATAACGATGAGAATGCGAATAATAAAAACGAATCCGATATTATATTCCGTACTATAAATGAAACAAAGTTGTTATATTCACAAAATGAAAAAAAAAAACGGATTGAACGAAATACGTTTGTTTTTGTTACGATGCTGAACGAGGTTAACCAAAAACAAAAAAAAAAAAACAATACAAAATTTATTACTGTGCTAGTTAAAAGTTTACTATATATAGTTTCCACATACATACGTACATTCATTTATATTTTTAACCACGAAACGAGATAGCGAGAAAGGCATTGTTTCTCAATATATAGGAGCTATAGAGAGCGCATAACTGTTCTTTGGCAATGTGATTGTAAGTATTTGAATAGGATCGGCCAGCATATTTATGCTAGCATGACCAAAATCATGAATCATACGTTCAAATAAATCATTAAGCGCTGTTATACTGGTTACAGTTATAATTTATATATTAGAAAATATCAAATCAAATATATACTATGTTTTCTTTTTAAACAGATCATATGATAAATACCAATACAAGGCTGATAAAAAACGTTCTATTTATTTCTAATATATCGACAAAACCAACCAATACAACAATTATAAAAGGACAAATCAATACTATGTTTCCGTTTTAGGCATATCATATAATAAATACCAATACAAAATTTACAAAAAACGTTACATAAGTATTTAGTTCTAATAAGTCAACAATACAAACCAATACAATAATGTGTAGTATTGAGGGAAACACAATGCGCTATCAAAGACCGGCGGCACGGGTCCACAGTTAATCCTATTGGGTTCACACTAGTGTAATTGGATGAGAGAGAGAGGGAACGCCGGAGATTGGCACCGGAACGCTAAGCGGATAATAATGTTCGCAAACTAAAGCCAACACTGCGGTAACAGAGTGGAAAAATAAAAAAAAACACAAGTTCCACACTGTTACGTAACGTACACTCTGCTTAATAAGATTGAAGACCTCTCCGTTGTTAGATGGTATCTACTTGCGCCATAATGTGATAGGTTTGGGCTACTTTAAAAAATTGAACGCTATATAATTTAAAATTGTACGCTACGGAAATGTGATGACGAAATAGAGCTGTGGACTTTTTAATTTCGTAAAGTAGTAGAAACTGGGTTTCAAAATAATAAATTCACATAAAATATTTTTTGACTATAGGAAATTTTAATTTTTTCCCTTAGTAAACTAAGTAAAATAAAAAGTATTGACTAACGTAAAAATAAAAGATAAATATATTATTGCGGCGTTGTATTCCGCCACTCAAAACGCAATGATTCGAAAAATTGAGCGTAAAGTGGGAAACGGAAACATCTTATCTTGAACTTTAGAAACTAAACTTTAACACCCATTCGTAAAAACCCAAACAAAAAACAAACCACTAAACAACATAAAATTATAAAAAAAATTCCAATAGCACATAATAAAATCTCTCAAACATAACAAAGTGTAAACATTTTAACATACAATGAGCATAAGGCCGTATCCGCTCCACTGGTACCGCTTTCACCAGTGGAGCCTGGAGTCAGCTCGAGTAGTCGAGTGTAACGTGAAGGCTTTTAATTCAACGTTAATTGCTAAGGGGGGCGGAACACGAGGACAGGGCCGTTAAGCGATTATGATGCGAACCTAATGTGGAAAATGGAAAAGTTTCGCGGAAAAACTATTTTGTAGCATCAATTTTGTATTATATTATGATTTTATGGTAATTGCTGGTAATGTCAGTTTTATATACCTAAATGTCATTTTAATCTGGATAATGGTAGCCCATTTTATACAATATAACCATAAAGATAAAACTTTCGCTTTTAAAACGATTATATCAAATACCCTATCTATACAGGCAGTCATTAGCATAAATTAATTCGTATTTTTTATTAGCATATCAGTATTTTAATCAATCTATACTAATATAATAAAGCGGAAGAGTTTGTTTGTTTGTTTGAACGCTAAGATCTCTGGATCTACTGGTCTGATTTACATTATTTTTGTTTTGTATAAAAGCTGCATTCTTCAGAAGTGCTATAGGCTATATAACATTACATTACACATATAAACTAATATATTTTAAAGTACTTTCTAATTTGACATACAATTTATTCTGCCATGTTAATAACAACGTCGCTACGCAACCGTTACCGCGACATTTTGATATCCATCCTTATGAAGTTTGATAAATAATTAAGGAGATGTCACTGATTCGAAATGACCTAGCCTTCGGGCGGCGTAGTATGAGTATGACCGACGCGAAAATATTCTTATAGTCCAAGCAGGCGTAGCCGCGTCCGGGTCCACTAGTTCTATATATGAGTCAATATCTTAATACATATTCGAAGCAACACAACATACCTTTCTTTTGATCGATTGTCTGCGGTGGCGGCGTGACCGGCGACTGGACGCGCGATTGCAGGGACGCCAATAGTTTCCGTTTATGATTACAGAGCTTGGTGAACTCCAAGCCGGCCGCCACCTGGTACGGCTTGCTTACCACCTGAGTAAAAACAAAATATAAATTAATTTTAAAAATCATGTAACCCGCATATAGCAGGGTAGATAGAGGAAGCCTAGTGTTAAGACACTCCCACTTCCCACTTTCCACCGAATTCTGAAGGCATAGCATTGCGTACTCTCTGGACGCCATTCGACAGAAATTAACGCCACGCTTTGCCTCGAAACCAGAGCGAAAAAAAGACATACAAATATTAAATATTTTATATCGCACTTTATAAATATACTCTATAAATTAATAAAAATCTTGACTGTCAGTCATCTATGATTTTTTTATTTTTCCCCAACTTTCCACCCGTTCGAACACAGCGTGTAAAGTGGCAAAACCCAATGCCACAATTGCTTAATTAGCATTAATATGCAATTTGACATAATAATTTCAAATATTTGTGATTCACACTTCAAATATCAAACAGTTTAAAACATGGTTTTATTAATAAGCATACAAGTGTTATAAATTTTTAATAAATCTTAATTAGGTATATTAACATTTAAATATTTATGGTTTTATATAAACCATATAACTATCTTTTTTAAAAATTCGCGTACAAAGTAAACCGGTGGTTATAAATTAATATTCAATTTAAATGAGTTACACCCAAAGAAATCGTATTCTATTTTTTTTAGCTTTACGCTGAATCACGCACTAGCAGAGTAAGCAGAGCAGAGAACCTGAAAACCTTGTGTTAAAACACTTCCATTAAGGCATTGCCGTGCTCCACTTCCCCACTTGGGTGGAAATCGAACTCACAACCTGTCGCGTTTACAATCGCACGCTTGTGCCCCTGCACCACGACTGGCCTTATTTTTAAAGGTAAATTAAGGAAAATGAGTCTCACGATACCAGCAGATTACTAATCCGCCTATTACTAAAATTGCTTCAATAGTAAACGCCCAGCGTTTCTAGATTAATTATATACAAATTGGTATTGGGGTAATAGGCTTATAAAGTCAAGAACATAGGATTAAATTAATGTTAATAATTCAATTTTCTTGATTAAAATTTATAATGAAATTCATTTGATTTCATTTTCACAGAATTATTATTTAGAACATTCTTATCAATAGTCGCGATAAAGAATATTTTTCTTCTATTAACATAACAATTTTGTTTTTTCTGTAGTATCAAGACACTTCGTTCTGTGTGTTCTGTCGGAATCCCAGACATTGCGTGTTAAGCGTTCCTATTGAACATCTGATAATGATAATAACGCGATGATTAGTTTTACCATAGCAGTAAAACTAATAAACCTAATTAAAAAAAAATAGTAATTAACCCGAGTCTACAGTAGACTCTGTTTAAATAACTTACAAAATAAGTATAAAATATATAAAAAGACATCCATTTCGACAGATCAAACGCATCCAATATATACCTATGCAAAACCCAGGACACGCAGATGTGCCGTTGGAAGTGTGATTGCGTTCGTCATCCATTACGGATGGGCGCCCCCCATGTGCATGGCTGCACACACAAATTGCCACGCCATTCTCTACTGTCTAAATATATTGTGGAAATGGCATGTCTAATACCTGTGCTGATTGTATGCTTTGTAAATTTGTATTGGTGGAATGTTTATTTGGTTGGACGCGCTAATCTCAGAAACTACAGTTGAAATTTAAAAAATCTCTAAATCCAGTTAAGAGGGTAGCCTATTAATACTCTTTTGGGAACCCAAAATATGTATTGCGCATACACAATCACAGTCACTTCCTTTGTAATTTGATCATGAGGCGAAAGCGCAGTTAAATAGTAATTTATAAATAAAATTATTGAGTAATAAAATACAGCTTTACTTTAAAAAAGTTAATCTTTTATCGGATAACAACAATTATTACAAAATCATAAAAATATCTACGCAAAATATCTATCAATCAAAAATGCCTATAGAAAAAAAAAAACAAAACCCCACAATAAAATTGTACCAAAACCCCAAAAACCCCAACACGTCACTTCTAGTCAATAATACCTACCACATTCTTAACCTAGACGTAAAAGGAATAAAACTACCATTTACACCGTTTACAGACAACACTGCCGTAAACGCCGGTTACACTTTAGCATTACGAAGCTCACTTTAACGCCATTGTGGTTACCCCGCGTCCTCACACCTCCTCCACTCCTTCAAATTACTTACTTATCCCCACAATGTTATTGCGGCACTGTGAGTACCCTGCGAATGTTATGTTAACTTGTGTTTTTTTTTTCTTCTTTCTGCTTTACAAATTGAGTCGTTGGTTTGAATTATACGGTTGAACAGTTTCTTTATTAAAACAAACAATATACGCAGTTTAAATGAATACTAGTAGGAAAATATATCTAAATATAATACATTTATATTTTTTTAACGTTGCCTAGACAATTATAGCAGAGTACAATAGGTAGGTGTAAATTACTGCGTTTTAAATATACTATGATTAATATAAAAGAAATAATTACAGAGCAAAAGGGCACTGCTCAGTTATTTCTTATACTGCATACTATTTATACAGTACATAATAGACCCGATAGGTTTATGTTGCAAATACGCTTAACTCACAAAAGGGGTTGAGGGCTTCTTAGAAACGGTGACCCGCGCTCATAAAAATATGCAGTACTTATAAGGGTTCATAGTTGCCACGAAACCTTATGAAATGACACTAGTTCGTTGACCCCCCCAACGTAATAATTCAAAAGAGGAGGAAACGCCTCCTTTTATTATTTGCAAAGTTGAGAAAGTACAAGCAAGAATTAAAAAATACTGCAATGTGATTCAGTCGCTTTATTATTAAATAACAAATGCAAACCGAAACGATTCTTATTTTGTGGGGCGCAGAGTTTACTTGATGAATATGTTTATTCTTTTAAAATCAACTGACAGGAAGCCGATGCGAAGGTTTATTGGACCTCAACATCTTACATTTAACGAGGTGCACTTTTATTTTGTCGCCTTATAAAGTGAAATCCTGACAACAATGTAAATTTAAATTTGCCGGATAATAAGCTCTTATAACAATAAATAATATATTATATTGTAAAATAAATTATGTGTTACGAGGCCAGTCGAGGCGCAAAGACAGAAGAGTGAGACTAGAAACGTGACAGTATGTAGGTTCGATTCCCATTCGAGTAAATGAAATATTTGTTTGATGTTTTCTCGCTCTGGTTACAAAGACAAAGCGCGGTGTTAAGTTTTGCCACTCAATACGTATTGTCTCCAGAAATGGCAGGCAGGGGGAACCTAGTGTTGAGACTCTCCGTTCGATACTTTCCGCCGAATTTTTCGAGGCATTGCGTGTTGAGTGACAGAACTGGGGGTATCGAAGCCACAACCATCGCGTTACAGTCACACCTTTGCGACCCTGCGCCACATCGGCCTCTACTTATAGGTACTTTCTTATTATTTTTTAAAGTATAAGAATGTATACTTTTATGTTATAAAGTAAATTAATCTACACAAAGAGAGTGCTAAAACATGCAATGAGTAATTGTAACGATAACTTATCTTAACTAAACATAAGAAACGGGAAACCAAATTAAATAGGAGATAATTCTTGTAAAAAATAAAAAAATCTTTAAATCTTATAATAATATGAAACCGTTAAAAAGCTATTTTTATTTTTTAAATATTTAAAAGTTAGCATTATAATCGACATATAACATACTCAAGTCATTGGGTGTAATGGGGTTTGATAAGTTTAACAACAACAAACAATGAAAACTTAATTGTCATTAATAAAATAAAAAAAAACATAGCACGAGAAAAATAAAACCATTTAATATATACGGAGAGATAGAATAAATAGAAATTTTCCAGTTATACAACCTCTATGAACAAAAGAGGCAGTTACCTACCTATATCAGTTAAAGGAGTCCCGCGACCCGAGTACCTCTAGGTACCTGACCTGTCACACTGTGCGGAGATAGTGCTCTTCAACTTAGCAAAGCAAAATATGGAAGTTATGCTATTTTTTTACTGGATATAAATTGAATAAATACAAGGGGGAAAAGTTAATAATGCAACTTGCTAATTATAGGGTCATACCAAAGATTATATAAATTAATTATTTGAAAAAAAAAACAGAAAACTTTTATTATGACAAAAAGTGAAGTGAAGGAAGTGTCTTATTGAAACCAACACACAAAATTAAGTCTTGGTTCAGAAAAGTGCGACATATATTAATATATTTTACTCTTATTTAGTTGCCTTTTTCGTGTACTAAGAGAATATAGTAACCCATCACATGACGAAAGAATTTAAACGTATGACCATATCAATATACACATAAAAAATAATTTATTAAGCGTCACACTGTATCCCGCACATAGCAAGGTAGGCAGAAGGAACCTGGGAACCTAGTCTTAAGATAATCTGTTCCCATTAAGACACTTCTGTTTTCCATTTTTCTCAGATTTCTGGCAACAAATTAACAAACTTATTTATAATATTGGTACATTGAAAACATTTCAATTAATGGTTAACGCATGACTTGGTAGAATCCTATGAACCATGCAAGTGTCAAGAGCAAACATAATATTACTTATATTGTTAGCGCGAAAAAAAATACAAGATAATAATATAGGTATGTGTGCGGTTTCATAATTCATAGTGACTCGCTTCGGCCTTGTAATACTTGGAAGCAACGACGTCCGTTGAAGAATATACCTATCTAAAATTCTTATATTTGTTTGTATTTAATTTATCAAAATGGATTTTTTATGTAAATATGATTACAGAGTTCAAATATATTTGTACATTTTTAACGATTTGTTTTTACAAACTATATTATTTAGCTTCCTTTACAAATTATATTACAATTTGTTAGAAAGAAGTCACTCTATGATACCCCAGAAAACGATTGGATGATGAAATCAGACAAGTAGCAGGAATTATGTGGAACAGAGTGGTTCAAAACTAGCATAATAAAAGAGTTTGGAAGAGGCCTTTGTCGACTAGCAGACGGATCTGCAGAAAATAAGCAAGAAATATTAAAGCAGAAAGATTTAGTTTAGACTATCATATGTTATAGAGTTTCTTTAAGTTCGATTTTATCAAGAGTGTTATTATAAGATCCGAATAAAAAAACTATAATATACAACCATGAACGTAAAAGCTTACTTTGCTAATAATAACATTAATCATCTATAAATGAACTAACTAATTATTAATTACTTATTCACCGATCAACTAAAATCAACCACATAAAATGAATAAGGCAAGCTGACTGACTGACAGACGGGACAGTACGACAATGTGTTCGTTACGTAACGCTCATTATATAGAAACAATCAGCTTGATGGACGTAGGACGACACGCCCCGCTTTGAGCGTGACACCCTAATGACCATCCACTAATTAATAGGTACATTTCGTCCCTGAATTATTCATTGTTTTGCATATCGAACAGTGTTTGGTCTATAAATTGGTTTAAACGTCCAATTTGCGTCACCGTTTCTTCATATATTTGCATTCAATTGTGAAACATTTGACGTTAAGTATACATTAGGTACATCATTATAATGTGAGCTATGTCGATATTGATGTATGAGTTCGACATTTTATTGGAACTAAAACAATACTGGGTATTAGTTATGTTATCCTATCCTATATCTTATAAAACAAAGTCGCTTTTCGTGTCTGTCTGAACTTTCTAACTCTTCTTCTTCTAAACCACCGAACGGATTTTTATGCGGTTTTCACCATTAGGTCGAGTATTTCTCAGGGAAGGTTTATATATAGTTTATTATTTGTACATTCTTATGTAAATTAACATAAATACGATAAATGTGTCTAAAGTCCTACCCGTTGAGACACTTTCGCGCATGCGCTGCTTTAATGGTAAGTATTACATGAAGATAATGTACTGGAGTATTGTTCCTCTTAATGAGATCTACAAAAAAGTCCGCGAGAGCATATTTTTATCTTTTAAGAATAACGTGTAGTGATCATATTTCTGTCCAAAAATAGTAATTTCAATATATTTTTTATTGTGAGGGATATTTTTCCATAATGGTATTAATCCTTATCCTTGAAAATACTTTATTAATTTTCTACGTTAAACGAAGATAAAATTTGCTTTGTACACTATTTCGAAATTGCGAATAGTATTAGAGAAAAACGCATTTAATTGTTGACACATCCCGCCGTTGACACTTCAGCTGTATCGACTCAAGTTTTACTTATCCCTTACTCTCAGCATATAAACAAGTATATTAGTTACGTTGGCCATTTAATGTAGATCAAAACTGTCTTCTACTGTTTTTTCATTTTGATAAGTACTTTAGAAGTTGTTACAATATCAAAAAATCCTTGCTGCGAAACGCGCCCCGCGACGTTTTGCTTATACAAGCGCGTCATGAGCAGTCATCGGTGGTTCAGTGGTAGAATGCTCGCCTGCCACGCGGGCGGCCCGGGTTCGATTCCCAGCCGATGCATTCTATTTAATTTTCCTCACAGGCAGCCACGTAGTGCTTGCTTTTCATCAGGGACAGAATACCCTCTTCAGCATTAACCACAAGCTCGAAAAAAAAACCCGCCCGCTATAGAGGCATAGCAACGAAGATTTAGATGCGTTTGCACGTATTGGATAATTGGAGTTGAATGTATTATTTCAGCGCGATATATTTGGTTTCATATTTTTTATAGTAGTTATTAGTAGGTAGGTTTTTGTTTATAAATTCTTCCGTTTAAAAATAGTCATTTAACTATCTAAAAATAATCATTTAAATATATTTTAATAAGTACTTGAAAAGATTAGTAGCACAGATTTAAAATTACGGTACCTACTAAAAAATCCTTGCTGTGTAAAACAATTGGAAAATCCTTATTGAAACTACGAAAATGCGGGTTGCATTAGGGTTTAATTAATTTTCACATTATCTTAAGTGCTTTGCAAACATACATTATATGAATAATCCAGTAGTAAAAGCGGGCGAAGCCGCAAGGGGGTCGCTAGTAGTGTTATAAATCAAAATATAAGAAGTAAAGAATCGCTTTTCGATGGGCAATAGTGCTAAACGAACTCACTCCTTTTGACTAACAAATATGTACAAAGCATTCAATTATACTAAGCTACAGGATACTTAAATATTTGTGAAAATATCTAGGGATATTAAATCAACAGAGACATTCCTGATATCATGGATATATTAAACGTAGAAGTTTGGTCATAATATACTCGTATATGTAACAAAGACCATTAAATCTGAACATCAAAACAAGTAATTTTAATGGATGACAGCGGAGTAATTATTATTTACTACCACCCTCCAGTCATTGTGAGCTCGATATCAAAATAGAATAACATTGTATTTATACAATTCTCAATACGTAATGACAGTTATATAATAACAATATTCAAAGTACACAATGTATTAAACAAATTAATTTAGCTCAATTCTATAGTTATTACTCAAAAGGTATAATTCTCTCGAATTTACTAATTTGCCAATTCTAGTCTAAAGTGAAAGAGAATTAAAAGGCCGCAAAAGTTATTTTTTTTAGATTATTTGCTAATAGCTGACAAAATTAATAGAAGGGCAAATACTAGGATGTCACAGTGAGAATGAAGAACTTGGTGGTTTGGCCACGGCGAGGGAATAATTGAAAGAGATTTATGAAGCAAAAATGAGTAACAAGAGTGGCTAAGAGGCAACCTCCGTTGACCTCTGAAAACACGGTATAGGATAATATTCGAGGAAGGACACATAAAAGTAATACGAAACCCGTTCCCATAGACCTTGTATGAAGAGGTAAATGGCAGTGGAGGAAGTGAAGGTGTGTAGAGTCCGTAGCGTTCGGCGCTCTGTTGTCTCTGGCTACCCAGCTAGGGATGAAATGTGAAGTAAAAAAAAGAACATTTCTTAATAAAGACGCAGGTGGAATATTTCCGGCTGGACGTGAGTTTGATTCCCACTGGAAGGAAGTTGAATTTTTTTTTACTTTTCTTCGACAAACACCGACATACAATGTTTTTGAATGTGCAGAAAGTGTATAACGATTAACTAGGAATTGATTTGTCTATAATTTAGTGCAATTTTAATTATTAGGATAATTTATAAAATATATGTACAGCGAGGTGTTACATTAGAAAAGGACGGAATATCTCGATATTAAATTACTATTACTGTTACATATGGGATAAAGAGTAAAGTTGAGAAAATATTTATTACATGTTTAGAATTAAACGTGTAATTTGAAAGATATTTAACAAAAACATAGTACAGTATATTCTAAATATCGATTATGTAAATAAACAAACCCAATACATAAAATAAAAAAAAAATCCAATCAAAACCAATTTAAAGATCACTAAAAACCCTCATATCGGCGTAACGTGTGACGAATGTTGTGCAATTTGTCCGGCTCGTCGTCGAGCGCTCTCCACTAATTAATGGTGACGTTTATTGGTGCCAAACCGGTATGTACATGCGGCCCGCACTCATTAAGAGGCGAGGACCGACCTAGACAACTACCAAAGTTTGTTAAAATAGTCAGTCATTTACTGTAATGTGATGGACTTGGCTCGTTCGTATCCTAGGGAACCTAGTGTTAAGACACTCCATTATCCATTTTCCGCTAAAGTCTAGAGGCAACGTCGCGCTTTTCCTCGACACCAAAACAAAGACATTATAATATTAAATATTTTTTCCTAGAGTTGGAATCGAACTCACAACCTATCACTTTTCCAGTCGCACGCTTGTACCCGCTTGTATCCGCCACGACTGGCCTCAAATATCATCTTATTGACATTGTAATTGTACGGACGCGCCGCGAGGAAAGAACCAATTTGTGTATAAAAGGTTAAGCTTGCTTCAATACAGATGTTTTAAAATATTGTTGTACGTGTTCTGATTAAAAATTTTAATCAAACAGATAAACTAAAAATAATTTTATAAAATGATCATTTTAAATTTTCAATGAATGCAAAACAACTATAGTCCAAAAAAGTACCACTTTTTTCTGAATAGTAGCGATTTATTCCAATAATATGCTCCTTTTTACCTTAAAAAATAATTTCTTAAAATAATTACATACTGGAAGTATTCAACAGCCAAAGGTGCTAATACTCGATTTATATATTAGCCCAAACCGTAACAATTATCTTGTTGTCGAAGATAAGTGGTCCCATTGGTTGGACTCTTCCCCCCGGGTAATCAGTATTCAGGTCGAGTCCGTAAACATATGCGGCCGCTAAATGTTTAATGCCCGAAAACGCACAAAACGATCGTTCCAATTACGTTTTACGAAACATGAGAATATTTATATTACGTAGACAGTTTAAATTTAATATTGTCGTTATTAAATTGCTTACAAGAGAATTATATGTTAAGGAGTATAATTATCAATATCTAAATAAGTTGAGAGTTGAAATCCGCCACTCAACACGCAATGCCTAGAAAATATGGCGGAAAATGTGGAACGGAGTGTTTTAACACTAGGTTGCCTCTGTCTACCTTGCTTTTTATTATTTCAGCAAAAAAATACGAAAAACAACAAAAAAAATAGCACTACACACAAACCTAGCACAAAAACAACATAGACACACCAGTTGCATCACAAGTACGTATAATTCACAATTCACCTCAACTCCTCGAAAACCCATTGAATTCACCTATCTAAAGGAGCTGTTCGCATGCGATATGGGCACATTGTATATGGTGCCCATTCCATTCGGGCGTCGTCGGTAGTAGGAGATCTTACAATGGTCAATAAACAAAGGTGTACCTGGCACCTACACCTACTATAATATAGTGTAAGCCGGATCGGAGCCCTATCGGCACATCGAATTGGCGAAGCGTGTCGCACCAACTGTCTCTGGACACATTTTATTGTGGCGTGCGGCGTGTTGACTTGTGTAACAGACGCCTGGTAAATTGTATGTAGATACAGCTTTAATATTATTGTATTTTAGCTGTGGACATTGAATTTCTATTGCATTGTGAGAAAACGTGGTTTTACTTTTAGGTGGAGCGCTTTTGTTGTAATTGTAAACGTCTTATATAAATTGAAAAATTCAGCAAATTTATAAAATACTTTAATAACTACATTTAGAATAGGTGTAGGTACAGTGTGTGACAGTAGGCTAAATAAAAAAATAGTTTCTGTCTCTAAAAATACTATAAGATAAGACATAAAAAAAACCACGAATTTTATAAAAAAAATTAGGAGGATATGACCAGCTCGCGATGGATTAAGATTCATTTTCACTCTCTGGGAAATGTTATTTTCAAAAGAATTTTCTTTTGCACCTGTTAGCATGATATCCGCTATCAAGCACATATTTTTATAATTAATTAGCTTTATAGTATGCCGAAAGGAATAACTTATATCTATGTTCTTCCTTCCTAACTATAACAATACAGCACGGCAACTGCGTGAAAATAATAAACTAAAAATCCCACTTCAGAACAGGATAAAGCATTGATGCCAGGTCTTGGAACCAACGAGGAAAGACTAGATAACAAACAAAAACAAAAAACTAACATTTTTTTGTAACTAAAAGTCAAATATGAGTTACATAAAAAAAATATTAAGTCAGTCAACGTATTCAAATTTTTATAGAACCAATTATTGACATTATATTATTTTAATGGAGTAAATCATATTGTTATATACACCCAAATACGTTTCATATTGTCATTATAAAATACTTTAAGTTTTTAAAATATAATATACTCATTTGAAATATAATAGCATACAACATCCTTCCCGTTATTATTTTAAACTAGGCTCATATCTGATCGTTACGTTCAACGAAACGTCCGCCATATCAATATAGTTCTTAACGCGGGGTTATAAGCGTTATAATACACGGTTAAAACACGGCATCGTGGTCCACCGTATTCTACTTGCCCGTTGCCACTTTCACCTCACACTATGAGAAAGTCGCCATCAGTAGTTTAGAAATCCATTCGGCGTCTTTAAATACTTGTTTTGAGCTAGTTATATACAGATTTCGTTAAGAGAAATTTCTCTTATTTATTATACAATCATAAATTTAAGTGGTTGCTGTATTTTAGCCATTCAAAGTTCATGAAGCATAATGTCTAACGATAAATCGATACAGTACATTCGTAGTATATTTAGAAAGTATTATGCTCCATTTGAATTTAAGCTTAGACGAAATATTGTTGGAAGCTTTATCACGAGGAACAATCAAAACTGTTGACCTCGATCGATCTACTAAATGTCACTTGAAATTCATGTTGCCACGCGGAAACATCAGACCTTTAAGGCAACAAAGAATTGGAACGGCAACAATACAGACCGTTCGCAGATACCTATCATTGTAAAATTTAAGAGAGATCACGACCCGTACAATGGTAGAAAGAAAAATATGGGTATTATTTTCATTGAGGCGATTGTAGAGAGGCACATAAGGCATAGATTCCTTTGTCGTAAACAATGAAGTAATGGTCCATAAACGTCCAAGTATTCAAACGTGTGGCTGCGATGATATCGCCGACAGCGTCTGATCTACGACAGACTCACGACTGTGCCTATACCACGACCAATCATTTCGGCAATACGTAATTTTGTAGTACAACACACTAAAATAAATATATGAATTTATATGAATTGTTATAAGCCAGTTTTAAGATAAGTTAATGTCACAGACATTAATAACTAGTTGAATCATATTAATATTATTATAATTAAATCAAATGAAAGAATAATTCAACGACCATTATGAATATCATTATGCTAATGTAAAATACTTTATCCCAAACATTCTTAAAATGTTTATCTATTCATATTTTATTAATTAAAATATTGGAATTTGGTACAACGGCTGCCTTGTTAATATGATCTCTCATATTATAAATAAATAAGTCAGAATTCATATAAAAGTAACATAATAAGCTTTTAAAATTTTAGATGAAAACACTTGTAATAAAGTTCAAAAGAAAAATAAGAACCAATTCCGAACAAAAAAAAAATCAAAAGAATGTTTGCAGATTCATTTTAAGCCTCGTGATCTGAATCTCAACTACACTCAAGTACCAAGTTGCGCTACGGAATTCTATCCATCAACGACAAGATGTAAAAGAGATACCGGTGAATCGATTCGATGTTGCTGAATCTTAAATCGAGATCTCGCCGAGTGCATTTCAAGACGAATGCTCGGAACAAAGAGGAATCGATGAGAGCGGGCGAGGATCGAGGGTGTCGGGGGCAGCGACCTCCCCCCCGACGGCCGCGGCGCAATTTGTACATTTCAAGTGCACACAAAGGCAAGGCGAGGAGGTCGCAGCTTTGACAGAATTAACTTGTCCGTAGCAAGGGACTATGCAAGCATCACCTTTATTGAATCGCACGGACGAACGAGACAGTATTTTAGTTGGATGCAAATTTGTATTGCATGCTACATAGCTGTTACACCGTTTGAAACTCGCTAGCTGTCAATAAAGACAAATTCACGAATAAACTTCTGTCTGTCAAAGGTTTTAGTATAAATTGAAATTTATGAGAATATTTCATGTTTACATTTTCAGAGCAACACTTGTAAAATGTAATATTACTTCACAATAACAAAGTAAGCGAAAAGTAATAAAATAAAAAAAAATGTAAAATATAATATGAGCAAAACACAATTATTTTATCATTAAAAAGACCGTTAAAGATGATACAAAATGATGTAAAAAGTCAAAATCTAAAAAGAGGGTGCCAAACATGTTTTCTGTAAGATTATCAAAGCAAACAGAATGCGTACGTTTTGCAAAGTGAGACCCACTGTAAACAAAGTGGGGCAAGCTATAACGACTCACTTGTTAGGCAATGGGTGTGCTCTGAATAACTATACGGAATGATGACTACAATGTTCTGTCGCCGAGATCTATCGTAGACATGTGTATAATACTGGTATTTTATAACATCGTCATACAGAATGTATGTTTAGTGAAATATGCATGTTAATTATCTCACGTTATGGTAAACTTTATGGTAAACCGATTCCTATAATATATTTTACAATAAGACAAAACTACTTATAATAAAAAGATATTAAAAGGCTAGTTTGTATTTAAATAAAAGAAATTCGTAAATAATAAAAAAGGACGTTATGCAAAATAAAAATAATAGAAGACCAGAGATAAACAAATGTATTGGTAAGTACTTTTTGCATAATGTTCGAGTACTATTTGTAGGTATAATTTTATGCTACAACACAATAACAACACAACAACAATGTTAAAAATGGAATACATATGTTCCGGTGGACTGTGTGAAAAATATATATGCATTCAATTGTAATATGTTTGGCACAATTACTTTAGGATCCTTAGACACCGAGCAGTATTTTTATTGGCACATTATAGTAACCAACAGCAAAGTACTTATAATATTTAAAATATTGAAATCTCATGCCCCAAATGTCCATTCACCTGTTCATATGACGACTTGAATAAGGCAAAGATGCCGCAGTCAACATGGTAAAATACTGGCAAAATATGATCTGAATTTTCTAAGCATTCACACTAAGAAGAATATTGAAATTGTGTAAAATTCACACAGTGCAGTATTCGGACACTACAATGCTCTTAAAGGAGAGATGATAGCTATTAATCTATATAAACCACACATAACGCAAAAACGCGAAGTAAACAGAAGCTACGTGATTCACGTCACGCATACAATAGTCACTATTTACAGATACAACATTTCGTAGCTTCAATACAATACAATTCTTTTATTCGTAGCTTTTAAGCATTTTGTAGCTCAAAAACACAATAGATGTAATTTTCAACCTATTCAGAAGAACGACTTGATCATCTCCGAGTTTCAACACAAAAACAATACCGAATGTTTGTCGTAAACGAACCAAAACGTGTTTACTTTCACATTGTAGGTACTTGCATTGTTCACATTACTTATATCCACAACTTGTTTCGATACTATCTCACTGAAATATCTCAAAGAAAAAACGCATACGGCCATTAATTACCAGCTTTTGTCCAAGCATATAAAAATAAACAACGAAAAAGTGATTGGCAGCCAAAAATGAAAAAAATACAATATTCAAAATATACGAGTACACTAAATGAAATGATAATTGCTCTTCAAAAGGCGTTGTTAATTCGGACGAAGCGAATGTTTTTACCGACTGACGTCTTAAGCCTAGATATAAAGAGAAGAAAAATATTGTCTGCCATTTCGCTATAAAGAGAAAGATATTGCATTTATTCTGGCACAATTAACTTTAATTAGTTGTTATCCATTCGATTTCAGTTCATTTAAATTAATTCGTACAAATTTATACGATTGTTGGTTTTATAAATAGCTTTTAAAAATTAAAGTTTATCACTTAGTGATAAACTGAAGAATGTTGAGAACCGGTTTTCATTGAGCAACATATCACGTTTTTACATCATCATGCATTAATCATAAAATCGTTGATTTAAAAAAACACGAAAATAAATTTAGTATCAATGACAATATTACCATAATGATAGCTTTTTTTTTTGTTTAAATGATTACAAACGATAGTATTGGTCTCGGAGACATCATCGTTGCATCTACAAAAAGCGATATTATCTGTAACCGGCTCTGCCAAATGATTCCCATAACGGAAAAAGTAGCCCGACCGAACGAGCTAAATATGTAGTTTATAAGGCAACATATTCGCATGTCTCTCTTAGGGTCCACTTTTTCTATCTCGTCAATTGGATGTTCAACAAACTGTCTTAAGTTATAGTCATCATTACTTATAGATTCTTTTCTTGGCAATAACATTTAAGATATCCATTCAACTTTAGCAAAAATAAGCTATTCTTGGTGCATTTATCGTCGAGTACGCGAACCAACGCGAGAAATGCAGCGTTTTATTATTAATCTTGAAAAACATTTAAAACGTTGCCGACCAACTTAAAGCAGGGTGAAGTAAATAAAACTCACCTTGGGGTCGAAACTAAAGGCAGTCTCTGGTCTCAGCGGGCACGGCAGGCCGCACTTACAAGTGCCCGTCGTTTGCAAGTACTCCCGGAGCTGGGCGAGGTTACTCAACGCCGTTCCGCTGGGGCTAGAAGAAAACGCGTCCATTTTAATTTATTTTTTAACTATTTTACATAACAATGTTATTTAATAAAACTGCTTTGTAAACATTACAATTCATTCATGATTACATGCATAATACGTATATTTGTGGTACATATTAGTCATTCTTATTCAATAACAATATAAATATTTTTTGCTATACGTGTATTTATTCCTATATTCGTAATAATGTTTTTATATTTAACTGAAGATATTAGTTAAAATAAGTATAATAATTAAAATATGCTGCCGTTATTGGAACCCATCGATATCTACAAAGCACTTGAGTATTGCAAAATTGAATAAAAACTTCAAAATGCAGTTGTATCTAAATATCATCAGGGCATAAATTAAATAAATGAATGTTTTATTTAAAAACATGCCAATACCTTTTCTTTGCCTATACCCATAATCACCCGTTTTATCGATTCATGACTATATTTGAACAAAGGAACCTTTCATTTCACACATTCATGCACTAGAAATAATTATAAAAAACAATAAACCTGACTGCATAATTTTACATTATACCTTAAGTTTACATTATGGCAATTTTCTTAAAAATGTTCGATCATTTTAGAAATTCAATTCAAAACAAGATTTTTTTTTGTTTTGACATATGCTATGATATTCTATTGTTTCTATTAGACTTGTTTGTGATTAACATTGCTTGTGGTTTTAATTGCTTTGAGGTTTCTGTAATTGTTATTGTATTGGCATTGCAAAATGGCAGCATTGACTAGTGCTCAATATTTATGTATGGGGGAGCTGATGGAAATGCAAGATTAGTGCGACGATTATATGCAAAGCAATTTCCTAAGGGACGGCTTTCCCATGTTTTTACAGGGCACAGGTTTTTACTATTAAATTACATTGAATGGAAATACCAGTACTATAGACATCGCATTGAAACTTAATGTTTCTCAGTGGCAGATACCTCTACACTACCGTTCTAAAGTCAATTTTTTCGAAGTTCTATCTTTTTATTTGTTGTTGTATTTTGAAAAACATATTTTGGAAGCTTAGACCAATGAATCAAAATTTTCTACAAAGGAAATTAATAATTTTCACAACAACTATTGGTCTCACCACCATCACTCATCAATGCACAATAATCAATCACTGCATAACTAACACCTTCCTTTCGAATCTCTCCGTCTACTAGTGGAAACTGCATTAAAACCCATTGCATTATTTAAAAGTTACAAGAGCTCAACATTTTGGAGCGATTTTTTACTATTAGATAAATATAGATATCCTATTTAAGTACCATACATAGCAAAAAACTCTTACATCACGCCAGTCTTCATCTCAAAACATGTTTTAAGTGAGTCGATCGAATAAGAGAATCAAGATTACGTGCTCACATACATACCGACACTACATTCTTTTTTTGCGGACTTAGTGAAAATCGTGTAGCATTACATACTCAAGTCACGATAAATATTTAAGAGGTATTTTTTCGCTCAAAATGTACGGGATAGTTTCGGGTTGGAGAGTATTTTTCTGGATGTTTGCACTCTAAAAATATCTGGCCGTAACATTACTTTTACGAGCTATTCATATTAATTTGCTTTCTTGATTCACAAGCAAAAGATTATTTATATATGAGATACAAAAAAAAAGAAACAGGCGATAAAAGATGACATAAAGTTACGTAACCATAAATATATAATGGGTTCGTTTATCATTAATATATATTTATGTAACAAAAACTTGTCATTGCGGTTGCAAGGATAATAAAGTGTAAATTATAAAGTTATTATATATTAAAGGATACCATTTACAAAAAGGAAGATAATAACTGACATTAAGCCGAACGAGCTTCTCGTTGCTGATTTAAAAAGGACGACTTATTTTATCATAATGGAACCTGACATTTTGTCCGATGCGATTTTATAACATTTACTTTTAAAAGTGAGTAGAGTGAGTTTTTTACAAATCATGGTGACGTATCATTACCATCTCATTATAATGAACTCGACTTGTTCATGATTCTAAATATAAACGTTTCACGTTGTATCACGTTGTATCCCGCACACAGCAGGGTAGGCAGAGGGAATCTAGTGTGCAGACACTCCGTTCCCCACTTTCCGCTGAAATCACCACCAGAGCGAAGAAATGAAAATATAAACAAATATTTAATTATCTCGAACGGGAATCGAACCCACAACCAGCCGCGTCAACAACCACACACTTGAGCCCCTGCGCCACGACTGGTCTTGTTATTTCACTATTATTGATATAAATTTAAGAGTAGAGAGAGAGAGTTAAGAGTTGCCTTCATTACGCTCACAGCAGATCACATTTAATATGGAATATTGGAGGTGGTTTCTAATTAATATAGTGTAAGCGGAGGGGTGAGAAGCAGTGACTCGTACAAGCGATTGAAAGCGTATTTGCTGAAAGGGAACGGCGCAAAGCTCCTAGTCAACCGTGTTGAGGTCCTGTGATCAACTGACTGCTGCCCGGTCACTCAATAACAGTTAATTGGTTTTCGAACCCCTATTTGCCTTTATCTCTTGCATTTTTGACTTCATTATGTAAGCAATTTGTTTTCCTTTAGAGCGACTCGAGTATAAAGAGAAAACTTTTTAAATTGATATTCTACATAAAAGCTTAACGAGGTACCTATCTTGACAATTTCTTTTGAAATGTATTTTTCAAATTAAAAATAAATTCGTTTCCTTTTAAGTTTTTAACTAATAAAATCATTGAATTATATTTATTGAATTATAATAAAAATGTAGTAGGTACTCTCGAAGATACTTTGCAAATATATAACTCTATCTTTCTACTCAAAGCACAGAGACACTAATTTCTTCATATCCTCTATCATATCTCTATACCCTCTATCACAAACACTGCACATGATAACTCCAGTGATTGTTCACGGTCTGCGACACTATAAAGCTGAGCCGCGACCACAAAAAAAAAAAAAAAGATTTGTTTGCCATTTTTTTTTATTCTGTTTACTTTTTATTGCGGATTCGACCACTGTATGCGTGTTCGCGGTCGGTCGGCGTACCTGGTGAAATTTACTTTTTTGCATTTTTGGGGGGAACTTGTACGTACCTACCTACCTACCTAAATAGACAGCTGCCGATAATAATTATTTAACACGCGAACCCTTTTACACCTTGCACGCGGCTATATCGCTTTGTTTCCGCCATAGGGCCAATTTATAAGTTTTAAAACACAAAATAACATATGATTAATGTGAAACGTGTTACACACTGGATACTAAGTAAGCGTCAGTTCCATTAATACGACATTACCATAATCAATTTGCCAGTAGGTAGCCATGCATTTTAATTTACTAGCAGAAGAAGGGGAGAACTTTTGAAGGCACCATATCAATTTTGACATCAATTATTAGGTTTATTAACGGAGGCCGTCATGGCGCAGGGGCACAAGCGTGCGACTGTGAACGCGACGGTTTTGGGATCGATTCTAAGTCGGGGAATTAATTACTATGTATTAATTTCAAAATAGGGAATGAAGTATTATTATTATGGTGACAGAACCCTAAGAAAACGTGTACCCTATGTGCTTATTGGTTTGCCTGAGGACATACGCCGCGAGCCAGAGTTAAGGAGGTTTAAAATTAAACTTAGAGAGTATTTTTTGTAACTGTTAATTGAACAGTTGACAGAAAATACTTCTTAGTTTAATTTTGATCTAATATTAATGTAATTTTAATTTAGATCATATGTATAGAGACTCGAGATCCCGCAGTCAAACTCGCAAAGAATTTTGCAGGACACAGTTTAAGTTTTTGTATGCATTGTTAAATGGTAGTAATAAAATAAAATAATAAAAAATAAAAAAAAAAGTGTCTTAATACTAGGTTCCCTCTGCCTATCCTTTTGTATGCGTCATATAGAGTGAGGCAAATGACGGAGAAATATAGAAAAAGATATAAATAAATAAATTAAAGTAGAAATCAAATCATAAATCATAGTCTATACTAAAAATCGTAGTATAGCTAATGTTTATAATTTCCCAGAAATATTTAAACATTTTCCTGTTCGCATAATTTCCCAGATATTAAACACGAATAAAATGAACTATTGTAATCGATGATTCAAACTGATGGTTCCAAGTAAAACAAGAGTCGACAGAAACAAGAAATGCTTAAGCAATTACGAACATCTGTCGACCGGTGTCCTTGATGGATAGAACGATATTATAACCTAGACTATTTTAAGCGTTTTAATATGAAACATTTTGTTGCTGTAATTGTATAAATTTTAAGCATCTACTTTAACAAAGTAGAAATAATAAATAATGGTCGTTTTATAAAATAGCTTGTGCATTATACACAGTACACAGATGTATGAGCTATCCATTATTAACAGTCTAAAAATATACTGGAGTTTTTTTTATTCCAGTTTCATTGAGATATCTTTTAAGTATTATCGCTAATAAATACTTACATTCTTATTTTTAAGACTCATTAAAGGTAATACTTTGACGCCAGACATCCTTGTCAGCCTTATTTATCTATTCTCATTATTATTTTTTCCCTTACTTAACCTTATATATAATTACTCATTATGTTGTATACAAATAGAATATTATACTATTTTATATTATCTTGATCTTTATGGAAATTACTTTGATGTTATTATTAATAATGATTCAAGATTATTTACGAATTTATTAAGAGCTATATAAATGAAGTCTTTGTAACTGCTTTTAATATTTTATACGAAACCGTTTGTGCACTAAATAAATATTTACATTACACAGATGGTGTGATAAGAACAGGGATATCAATAAATCATATTGAACTGCTATAACCCACAAACATATTAATTTATTTAAATAATAAATATGATTTATAATATCATAACATTCTTATAGCAACAGATACAAAATAATTTAATAGTTATTACATTTAACTAAAGCATAATTGTTAACAAGATAAACTACAATTAGGTAGTATAATTCTAAACCAAACAGAAGACAAACTGTCGTTATTACTCGTATGTACTGTCACATTGTATTATAGCAAATTAGAACAAACAAGACACAACAACCCATTTATACTTACATTTTGGTTTGATATTCAAAGAATTAATATCTGAATACGATCAAGTACTAATAAAACGTTTAGTTTATTAATAGATTGATCTTGTTCTTTGCATACTAATATTGAATACATTACTTCGTTTCCTTGGAAAATTACTAGTTCAACACACATCTAGCAGTATTAACATAAGATTAAGTTGTAAACCGTTATTATTTCTAATAATAGCAAACAACTGACCACCTGTTGGGGAGGCCACATGTAACCTCATAAATTGTGTATAACGTTGCAACACTCGTCTAAGAGACTAGAAACTTTGTTTTGCGTAATCCGAAAAGAACGTGTGAAATATATTGAACATATTGAAATGATTCAATTAGTTTTATGTTGATATAATATTTTTCATATATAAAACTGTATGTTTCATATATTAATTTAAAAAAGAAAAATAGTACTTACTAGTATGACGATACAAGTACATAAGAACAAGGCGACTACATACATAAATATACATAAACTGTAATAAAGAGATTCAATAGTGAGATAATGAACAATTAATTACAAATTTAAAGTAGAAACGATTATATACAGACGAATACAATTACCATTATGTTAAACGAGAACATTGTATAACTTTCTAGTGCTTATTTCGTGCGTTGTTTTATTAACAATAACACAGTTCACTTACTATATATTTTTGTTTATATCTAAATCTTCAAATCTTTAACTGGCTCTATAATAGAATATCTTAATTTCAGCTTTCTTAAAAACACAATTGTCCAAAATACGAATAAAACGAATGATATTGTGTACCGTTAGTATGAAGCAAATAGAATACGACGTGGTTGTCATATAATAGATCTATGAAATGTGGAGCTGGCCCGGTGATTGATCTCATTTCCTTTGTGTTCTACGGGCGAGGCATAGTATAATGGCTGAAATACTTTGGCGCTAAGCCAACATCAACTGCAGTGGGTACATTGACGAATCAAGATTCAGTTAAATCCATACAAAATTTGGATTTAGATTTAACAAGAGATAAGTATTGTTTCCAGAAATTATAGACGTATGAAAAGCTACAAATTACGTTTTTGTTTGACATTTGAAGGAGCATCGCAATTTCTCTCTTCTATTATAAATATACTTTTAAGTTTTAAATTGTAAATAAATGTCCAGTTCATCTAGTAAACATCTGTTAGGATATCATATAGAAACTTCAATCCTGTTAAAACAATGTCATATTAAAAAAAATACAATTTAAAACCATATTAGATGCGAATGTTTAAGACATTATTAACCCAAAAATAACTAAATGACAAAATACAATATTCTAAATAGGCGTACAAAACAACCCAGAACGACGACGAGGATTAAATTATTGTAAAACTGTCAACAGCATCACAGCAATTATTGCTAAACTCTCACAACATGATCATTATGTAAAAGGGACCGTGACATAGTTGCTGATTGATATTCGCGGCGGATATCTTTAGACACGGGTGAGGCCTTTGATGGGCTAACGTCCTTTATCGAACGACCCCGACCCATATCAAGACTCCCCTCTCGCATGAATAAATAAAAGCTCAATTTGTAGCTCGCGCTTGAGCGTACCATCGATGTGACGTCACCGCTCCCAAATGGACCCCCCGATTGGGCCAGCTCAGTACACTTGAAATATAAAGTTGAGGATTCTTCACTACAAAAAGGGTCGACGACTCGGTGTTTGGGCAGATCGTGTAAAATGTCGAACGAAAAGTTGGCCCCTCTTTAGTTTTCTTTATTGAATTGTGTTCGTTTAATTATATGTTTGGAGCTTTGTTCGTTGTTACAGTGACAGCAAATAATTAAAGTTAATTGAATAGTATTAATTGTGCTTAGTGTTATTTTAAGTAATATCAAGTTAAAGTTGTACTATTTACTTTAGACGGTAATTGTATTAGTTTATGAACTTAACTTATTAGTTAATTAACTAAAACAATTACCTACTTGACTTCATCAATAATGCGGACATTTATACCGGAGGACGTAAGTTCGATAACCATGTAGAACAAATATTCTGTTATAAGCAAGAAGATATGATTTCCTATAAATATCTCTGTTTATGAATACACTAGTGGACCCGGACGCGGCTACGCCTGCTTGAACTATAAGAATATTTTCGCGTCGGTCATACTCATACTGTGCCGCCCGAAGGCTAGGTCATTTCGAATCAGTGACATCTCCTTAATTATTTATTAGAATGTTATGACAGTAAACTATAATTTCAAGCTAGATGAAATGCTGAAAGTGACTATTATATTTATTTTCATAAGGATGAATATCAAAATGTCGCGGTAACGGTTGCGTAGCGACGTGACGGTTGTTATTAACATGGCAGTATAAATTGCATGTCAAATTAGAAAGTACTGTAAAATATATTAGTATATATGTGTAATGTAATGTTATATAGCCTATAGCACTTCTGAAGAATGCAGCTTTCATACAAAACAAAAACAAAGTAAATCGGACCAGTAGATCCAGAGATCTTAGCGTTCAAACAAACAAACAAACAAACTCTTCCGCTTTATTATATTAGTATAGATATTATATGAATGAATACATTTTCTTTTTTCAGATACACGCTGCATCCCGCATATAGCAGGGTAGGCAGAAGGAACCTAGTCCTAAAACATTAAGATACTTTCCGCTGCCATTCCATTCCATTCTATGCTCATACACTTCCATAACCCACTTTCCGTCAAATTCTTTATGTGTTGAGTGGCGGTCACCCAACACCACATTTTTCCTTTGCCTTGTCACCACAGAGAAGAAATAAAAATATTAAATATTTTATTTACTCGAGTGACTATCGAACCCACAATCTGCGCCACTACCAGTCTTAAAATTATTTAATCTGTATCTATTTACAACATGGAATTTATCCAGTTCAAAGTCGGACCATCTTGTTCAACACTTAAAATATATTAATAAACACCAAAAGAATGTCTGCCAACTAAAAATGTAATACCATGTAAGGGTAATAATTATCATTTTTTTTTTCAGTTAAAATGACCCGATCGGAACAATGATCGGTTACTTATCTCAAAGAGCCGATACCATTTTAGGCCGTGAAATGTTTCAACATTTAAAGTAGCTTTTGGGAGGTCCATTTTTTGCTTCCTATATAATTATAATGAACTCGTAAATCTTTCCTTACGTTAAAAAAATCATCATAAAAGGCACCGACCTCTTAGAGTTGGGCTGTTATCACACTTAATTGTAAGTATTATAGGTATATTAATAGGTGCTTAGCTCAAGTATAAGTACAACTTACAAGTAATGCCGGGGAATAAATGTATAAAAGGGCTTTCCTGATCCGATAAGGCAAAGTACCTACGGGGTATTTTCGCGACTAAACACGTAATGTTTCTATGTGAAGGTATGAACTAATGGACTATATACAATTTTTTTCAGTTTCACACTGTTTCCCACACACAGCAGGGTAGATAAAAGGAACCTGGTGTTAAGACATTCCGTTCACCATTTTCCGCCAAATTCTGGAGGCATTACGTGTCGGCTCTACACTCGGGCGCCACGACTGGCCTCAACTTTCTACCGTAACTGGACTTACATATATTTTTAAATTATACAAGTTTCTGTCATCTGAAACATCGACATTTATTAAAGCTATGGAAATATGCTATATAATATATGATATAGGAAATATGCGACCAAACGTATTTATATCCTAAAAACAATATATCAACACTAATTAGAGAGTAGGCACAATCATACAATAATAATCAAACAACTATAATAGAGGTACGATGACGATGATACTAATCAATGATGATTTACTATAAATCTATATATATAAAATCCATTTTTTGAAAAGTTTGTATGAAACTTCGTTACTACAAATGCTAGGAGTCTCAAATTTTGCATAGACGTCTCTAGGGCGTAGTCATGGAGACAGAAATTAATAATAACATAGTTCACGCGGGTGTAACCGCGAGCGGGCCGCTAGTATATTTATATTGATAGGAAATAAAGATTACTATCAGCCATCAAGTGGCCCAAGTAACATAAAAGCTACGAAAGCGGGACGCCTAGTCGCGTGAGTGTCGTTAGTACCTAGTCTGATGTACATTTTATTGTTTGCTGTAGGTACAATGAGTCACTACGGGAAACCCTTTCGTGACTCAATACGCAATCGCAAAATAATAATTAGGTACATTATTGATATATGTATGTTGTATTATCGCTTTCGCGGCAAGCACGCAACACTTACATTAACTGTCACAATTATACAACAAATTTTTACAGTTTCACAGGAAGACAGAGAGAATTTAGTGTTAAAATTTCCGTTCCCCATTTTCCGCCGAACTCTTGAGGTTTTACGTGTTGAGTGGAGAAACACAACGCCGCGCTTTATATAGACACCAAAGCAAAGAAATAAAAATATAAATCTCAATAAATATTTCATTTGCTCAAGTGGGGACCGAACCCACAACCAGTTGTTTTTACAGTCACACACTTGTGTCCATGTGCCAAGACTGACTGCATAATAAAAACTAAAGAGCAAGGTTTAATTTATGAAAGATGTAAATAAATTAGGACCTAGAATCTTACAATACAAAAATCTTACATAACATAAGAGACATGTTGTTAAAATGAAACAATAGTGAAGGTAACAGCTCCGCAAGCCAGGATCATCATATAGATAACAAGAGTTGAGTCAAACATAATGAGTATAGAGATAACCTCAATCGAGCTCTGGGAGAAACGTTGAGCAATGTGTCGCATCACTACAAGTAGTGAAAAGTCTATAATTTAGATTAATTATCACAATTTGGGAGTTTCAATGGGAGTCGTCTCTACCCATAAACTTTCTTCACATCCAAACATATAAAATTTCACATTACAATACAAAGCAAAGAAAACAGCGCAATCAAATACTTAGCTCATAAATCAACATTTAATATGTACACACGTTGGAAGTTAAGTAAAAAATCAATAAAAGAAGATTCGCATACAAAAACCTACCTACCTACCTACCTACCTACCTCTACCTCTACCTCTACCTACATACCTACCTATACCTACATACCTACCTCTACCTACATACCTACCTATACTTTAAATAAAATAAACATGCAATACAAAACAACAAAACCAATAACACCAATCTGGCTCGTCGATCGACACTATACAGTGGAATTATTAAAAGTTCGCGTAGGTACACCTTAACGCACCGCGTGACACTTTGTCTGGTCTCGTCGTCGCTGTTAATATTTTATTGTTTTAAAACACAACGAGTCTCCTATTGACAAGCGGGTCTGTTTTGTTTTTCCTTTTTTCATTCTGATTTTGTAAAGGCACAGTTGGTACGCCTGAATGAATTTATGGTTGAAAAAATCAATCAGCTTCACGTTGTATCCCGCACATAGCAGGGTAGGCAGAGGGATAGTGTTGAGACACTCCGTTTCTCGTTTTCCACCGATTTCTGGAGGCACTGCGCGTTGAGTGGCGGAACTTTTCCTCGGGTGGCAATCGAACCCACACAACCAGTCACGTTTACACTCCCACACTTGTACCCCTGTGCCTCAACTGGCCTCAATTTATGGTTCATAGTTCAAACATTAATAAAGAGAGATTTCAAACATGTTTGCTTTACTATGGTATCTATTCATACAGTCAAGTCTGTTTACAAAAAGTGCAACGTTGACTTCCGTCACCCGCAAAGTACCTAATATGAAAAAAAAAACTAATAGCTATATGCAATGAACATAAAATGTAGAGCCATAAATGTTAATATTCTATACTCCATTACTAAACGAATTTAAAAGAATATAGCAAATATAGTCGATTATTAATATTAAGAAATTTATTAGTTTTTTTTATAAAACAACATAACTAACTATACTACTGTATAATATTAGGTAACGTTAAAGTCAAAGATTACTTATCCATATTTAGTGGGACAAATTAAACATGTAAACGTGCGAGTTAACACTTTTTCAAATTAGCTTACGTTAAGCAAGCAACGTGTGTATTGTACACAGGTTTAGCCTCATTACGTTACACCATTGCTTTAAACTGTTCAGAGACTTTCTTTTATCTTAGATATTTATGTACAGGCCTGGCGATGATAGGTTTTGGGTTCGATCCGCCTTTGGAGAAATAAAATATTTAATATTTTCATTTTTCTCGTTTTAGTAACGAGACAAATTAATTTTGGAAAGTAAGGAACGGAACTGTTTTAATGGGAATGGAGTGTCTTATCATTAGATTCCCAGATTCCCTCTACCTGCTGTATATGATAGGCATACAAAATAGAACTAAAAAAAACAATTTTCGACGTTATTGCAGAGAAGATGGGCAAAAGACAACTCACTTCATATTCTAATTAAGTCATGACTGTGTTGAGTACTCCACTCAGATGTAGTAATGCGTAGCACAAATTTCCAGAGAAAACAATCATATTAAATCTAATGTCTCGACTACATAACCAAAAATCAAATCTACAGCTTCAAAGCGACCACGACTCGTCAACCATACTGTACCTATCAACCTACCAACCGCTTAGTATGGCACATTGGCGGATAGCAATAGAATTATAATATATTCACAGTCTACAATAGTATATCAGCTTGTAATGATAATAATATTCATAGAAACACGTTAAAGTAACACAATGTCAACGAATTAATTGATCAATTAAGCCAAGGCACAGAGTTATTATGAAGTAATAAAATATTATAATTTTTTGTTATTAAAAAAATCTTATGTTAGGTAGTTTAACTATATTATAACTAATTATATAGAAAAACCAACCTATTTTCTTATTAAGTAAATACAAAACATTTCCGAATATTCTACAACCATACATCGAACAAGTATTGGCACTTTTCGTGTCATCACAACATGCCAAGTAAGAAGAGGGGGGACAATAGAAACCTTGTTTCACACGACTGTACATGTACATCAATACTAGAGGTGTCCCTAACACGTCTCTACGTAAAAGTTGACGTTGTCAATAAACAATTGACGTGACACCACAAATAACGTATCGAATAGGGAGGGGAATATAATCCTATATCATTTGCTCTATTTACCGATTATCGTGTTACTTAACGTCACTACACGCCCTACCGGTTTTGTGGGGAGGCATTGTTGAATAAAAATAAACTAATATTAACCTATCATTGATTGTGCAAATTGTTTAAGCTGTACTGTACAAACAAGGAAAAATAAAACAAGTATAATATAGTAGTTAAAATCCATTTGTCTATCAGTATGTTAAACGAGCACTTTGAAATACACGTATAGTAAACTAAGAAAAGCCATTAAACCTCCACTAGACAAATTAGCATTATACGTCAGTAAAGTATCTACCTACAACTTTAAGTATCTACAACAATATCAAGGCAAATCCTTATAACTACAAAAACAAATTTATTTTTAACAAGAAAAAACCGACTTCAGCAACGAACTAAAAAGTAAAAAATATTTTTACAAACATTTTATAATTTTGGAGTCGATCATCAAAATCGGTTCACCCAGTCAAAAGGTCTGAGGTAACAAACATAAAATAAAATACAGTCGAATTGATAACCTCCTTTTCTTACAGAAGTCGGTTAAAAAAGGTATCATTATACCATAAGAACAACTCTATGATATAATTTCATCATTCTATCATTATTGCCTACAAATGTTAGATTCGAAAAGTGATTTTATACACAGTACGGACACTCAATTACGTGAAATATCAAATTGCTTGTAATAACCGCGCACCAACACGGTTAATACGTACGTACCTAATAAACACGTCAGTTATCGTGGAGAAGGGTGAACGGCCTGCAAGAGGCACACGAGCTGGCTACCTGCATTCACCGATTTGCTAATTATACTTCTACGATAGAGCCGTACAAAATATAGAAATAAGTTTTCTTATTTATCTTAGCTAACACGCTTGAGTTGTTGTGAAATGCTATAAAATTTTAATCTGCAAATCACCGATAAAATTAAAAAATCATTTTATATTTCAACAGTTGAGTAGCTATATCCAAGCAATTCAATATTCAATCATGACTATAATGAAAGTAACATTTAATTAGGTTTTTTAGGTTCATGGTTTATCCCGTTAAGACACTTTCACGTTCCCAACTCTCCGCCAAAGGCTCCAGGCATTGCGTATTAAATAGCGGAGCTCAACGCCGCTCATTATCTCGCTACCAGAACGAAAGTATTTAATTCGTTAAATTCCAAATCACCTACACAATAGACACAATAAATAATATTATACGAATATATTATGTTGAACTATCAAAAGCGACAAGTTCTTTATTATTCACGATACGCGTTCGACTCGAGTAATTTAATTCAAGGCCAAAGCAGCGACATGTGTAAACAACTTAGCGCAGAAATTAAAATTCATTATGCGAAAGCCACATCTAGAACACACAAAATGTTGCAAGGCGGGTTTGCTCATCCGCACCTGCCCGACTCCCGAGTCTTGGATACAATACGATACAACCCTTGAGTTTGCTTATTTTTAGTTTAGCACAATGTAAAAACTTTTTGTTAGATTCACTAGAGGCCAGTCGTGGCGCAGGGACACTGGGTTCGATTCCCACTCGAGGAAAAGAAATATTTAATATTTTCATCTCTTTGCTCTGGTGCCAACGCAAAGCGCAGCGATGAGTTCGGCCACTTGACACGCAATGTCTACACAATTCTACGAAAAGTCGAGAGAGAAGTGTCTTAACCATTAGACTCCCTCTGCCTATCCTGCGGGATACAGCGTGAAACTGAAAAACAAGACACTTAATAGCCTTGACTCATCCCTCTTAGCAACGTCTGTGGGAACGAATCGGGAGTACACGTTTCGTTTTGTTCTGTACGTCTGTAGACCACGTGAGCACGCATCCGGCACACACACTGTGGCCTGACACGACCATAGTCTGTTTATTTATCAAACCTTTGTTATAAGATACAAGATAAATGACGACTGCACACGCAGAGAGCTCCAAGTACAAATCTCTACTTAATGGCTTTTGTTTAGTATTAGAGCCGTTTCGATACTATCAACGACACTATCGGTTCAATCTGCAGTAATGCCAGCTAAAACCCCTACCACAAACCTTAACGATTGTCAATTAGTTGCACAATAGTAAATAATAGTAATTCCGTGCGCTTTCAACTGAAGCTATTGATGTGTGTTTGTCTGTGCCACTTTATGACGGGAAACAAGTTTTTTATAGTAACCTAACTACAAACACACAGTTCATAAAGAAATAGATTATTAATAAATTCCTTTGAATAAGTAAGTAAGCCTTTGTGCAGCACAAAGCTGGACGCGTCCAATAGAAAGATTAATAACCATGCAATATTTCATATCTCTTACACAACTATAAAACGTTTCATTTTCACGCGCACAAATTGTACGGGCAAATTACGTGGAGGATTTAAGACGGCGATGATGAGTTACGAGTGTTGTGACTGAGCCTTGAATTTTATTAAGATTATAAAAAATTTGAGGCCAGTCTTGGCGCAGGGGTATGTGCGTGTGAGTGTAAACGCTACCGGTTGTGGGTTCGATTTCCACTAGAAAAAATTAAATATTTAACATTTTCGTTTCTTTGCTCTATTGTCAAAATAAAGAGTTTTGTATTTTGTAATTACTTTAGAGTTATAGAACTGAGCAAGTTCATGTTAACTCTTGCTAGTGTAGACCCCTTAATGGGTCCACTCCACTCGTGGTGGAAACCAGGGTTTAATGTTGCTTGGCGGAACTCTACGCGCGTTTGTACAAAAAATTATGCCTAAATATAATAAAACAAAAAAACAAAACGTTAAGTAACAATACTAATAATATAACTTATATCTAACAAATGTCACGGAACTTGTTCGACAACCAAAACAACTTTTTCATATTATGTAGGTACCTACACTTATTATAATATAACATAAATGATTCAGCTTTATAGTCAATATTAAAACAATCTTATAAAACAAGGTACAACCAGTCGAAGCTATTATATTATAACAAGATGTGAAAAAAGGTTATCAAATATATGGATATTTTCCTTAAAATTAAACAACAGTTCATCCAATTTTACTTTGTAAAATGAAAAATAGATTAGAAAATGGACGATTACGATAATCTTTAATTCTTTCATATCTTTTTTCTATTATATCTATGATAATATTAATTTGTTTAAGTAAAAGATAAATTCGTGAAAACGAAATTTTATTGAGCCATAAAAGTTTTCGTATACGAGAAAAAACCGATTTCGTAAAAAATATGTTTACATCAGCGTCTTCGAGAAGCGTAATGTGTCTATTGAAACTATTTTTATCTATAACGTTAACATTTAGATTTCACGCTTAAACGATTTTCGTTGGATATATATAAAATTTAACTCAATTGGGAACTCAAACTAAGTGGGATACTTAAATTTATATCTTTTATATTTTAGGTATTTAAATTTTAAAATTATTAATGTAAGTAATACATGAGGCACAATGGTGCGGGGTGTGACAGCGAAAACGACGTTTGTGGGTTCTATTTCAACTGGAAGAAAATAATTAATAGATACGATTTAAACGTTCTGGCAAAACAAAGCGTGGCGTTTAGTTCAACCACCGAACACAATGAACTCCAAAATTGTTTGGAAAGCGGGAAACGGAATGTCATAAGAACTAGATTCCTTCTACCTATCCTGTGCTATACGGGTAAATGCGTGAAAACCACGGGGAAACCTTGTAGAACAACTTCAATAGTGAGCCATACTCTAATAATAATACACAATCAATTATACGCTCCGAGGTTTAAAATTTACCGTTGTGTTTAAAAACTCGCCATATTTCCAATTAGCTGATCGAGGTATAGCCGAACGTCGTAATAGTGCTTGTATCGTTTATTTGTTAAGCCGAGTCACAGAGTCCACGAGGCGTGGGTAGTGCCTCATTAAATGGGGGCAATAAAAAATCTTCGACTCGCTTACGTAACTAGTATTATTTCCGTGTCTGATACGTGTACCTACCTATATAAAACAGTCGTGGTAATCACGAGCGTAAACGCGAACGGTTATGGGTTCGGTTCGCCCTCGAGGAAATTAAATATTTATTATTTTCATTCCTTCGCTCTGGTGTCGAGGCAAAGCGTGAAGGAAAGTGGGGAGCGGAGTATCTTAACACTAGGCTTTCTCTGCCTTTCCTGCTTCATGCGGTATACAGCGTGAAGCTTAAAAGATACCTACATATGCGAGTATGATCTTCAAACTGTTATTTTAGACTAACCGAGTTCCTAAAACAAGATTATAAATTATCGTAATAGTAATTACACTATAAATGTTTTACGACTGGATGTGCGCCGATTTATTGTCGTTTTATGAATTTCAGCTGTAAGAAATCGTTTAGTATTTAACGGCTCATAGAGTAATCTGTAGTAGGTACACGATAATCTAAAGACAATAAAATTGAAGAGAGAACAGAGAAAAATATTTTTAAAACAATATAATCGTAAGCATTTTTTTAAATAGATATTATAACAGAAGATGCGAAACGGGGAATGCAGTGGTAACAGTAGGTTCCGTTTCCTGCTTTTTACGGAATACAGCATGACACAAAAAAAAATAACTAGGTTTAAAAGTTAAGCAACAATTCTTCGATTGCTATAGAAAAATGAAACAAAACACCAATTTTATTATGTGAAAGAAATAAGATAATAAATAGTTTAAATTCAGTAACATTTTTAAAAATTAAAAGTATAACTAATGCACGAGACCTTGAAAGTACTCTGTATATTAATGTCCGTTCACAATTGCGTTGTTAACCTTGAGCATTTTTTTTTATTTTATAAAACTACCTATTATTATGATTTCGTTTGAATAGAATTGAATAGGAAATAAATATTTCTAGGTTAATGCATTATTTATTTCTTAACGCAATTTTACTTAAATTTATTGAAATAAACTTAAAAAAATGTACCTATATGTTGTTTTTGTCCACATTTTTTTCCATACAGGTATTTTTTAAGTGTTTTATCAAAAATAATGTTAAGAAAGTCAAAGCATCTGAACTTAAAAAATAATATTAAAAATTGTATTTTAATTAACATATTCGTAGAAGTTTTAAAAAAAACACTGTTAAAGCAACAATGTTACTTTAAAATTAATTATTTAGTACATCAAATCTCAAACATCCACACAGAATAGAGCTAACAAAGCTATACAATAATCCAGCATATCAAATTCATACACTACAGACGTACTTAACGTCAGTATAATGAATAGAGCAATTAAACGATCATTTGTATGCGCAAAACATTAGATAATACTAGATAAACCGAGCTGTTGACCGAATTTCAAATCCTTCCGTGACTTTAGAGATAATTAAATACAATTTATGTAAACTAATATATTATAAACAATAATAATTAATATTCCAACCTTGGGTTAATCAGTAGATGTAGATGGCCATCAATTTATCTTATACGACATGAGATCAGATAGCCAAAAACGGTGACTAGCATAACTTAAGTTCCTCCTAAATTAATTAATTCAATGTCCATCGTTGAAACCGATGGAACCGGAACGTCGAAACGAAGTATAACGAATTCAATAAAATTTAAAGTGTTCCCGCAATGTGCATAGTTGATATTGGTCAAATATATATTTAGAAGAAAGGCATTAATTAATGAAATTTAAAAATTGTAGCAATTTTTATTTTGAATTTGGACAATACAGCCTTAAATAATATGAATTTTCTTTTTAAAGGAATCATTATTTAAATCATTGAAACTCGACAACCTCAAGTATTAAATGATTACGTCCGAAAATGAACAAAAAGAATTCACACAAAGTATGCTAAAGTTTATGGGCTTTGTTTTATTTTCATGATATTGTATTACACAATAGCCATTCATCAGAAGCTGGGACCGTAAATCGCAAATTAGGAACATTGTAAAGTTTTACTGACTTCTAACGACCTCAGGTAAGGCTCATGTTTCTTGAAGGAATACAATAGACAAAAAATGGAGATTACTTTCAAAAAATTCTGTTACCATAATTTATGATTTTTCAATTTTAACTTTGTCGATGCTGAAATGTTTCGAGCAAAATGATTTTCTGTATATTTTACATAAATTAATTTCATTTTACTCTTGCAAGAATTACATAAATACTAATATAGAAGCCATAGATTTAAAAAAAGACATAGATTAAAAAAAAATCAACAATTGCCTAGTTCGTGCAAAAACAAAGAACTTTGAAAAAAGTTCACACGGCGGGTGGCGAGTAGCGACAAACGCGATGAAATTACGAATGCAACCCATTGTGGCGTTTGTAAAGAAAGTCGGAACGAATTGTAAATCGGATCAGAACGTCGAGTGACGCCCATCGAATACGTCGAAACAATCGATATCCCGTGTGGTTATTGAATGCCGACCATCCCGATTGTGTCGTCACAAAAGACGCAAAAATTCCATGGAGCTTAATAAATCCTACATTCAAAAGGAGCGATCTTTGTTTATTATTCACAGACCATAAATCAATTGTGCAATAGAAGTCAATAAGAGAAAAGATAATTTTAAAGGATGTCTGACAGTCAAACAGCTGTTGGACTGACCATGTCATCTATAAGATGGACCAACCAACAAAAAGCTAAATTTTAGTATTTAATACTACTTGGTAACATAATACAGTCCTTTTGAAGAAGTACTTCTTCCTAAATCTTAAGCTTTTCTAAGATAACCCATTATTTATTACTATGACAAGTTAACACAGCGCTCTCGTTCCCGTTTATATTTACATACAGCCATTAAATCCCGCCCAAGACGCATGAGTAACAGTATTGTTCGACACCAGCATAATGCTGCCAATGACAGATAAGACCAGTGTAATGAGCACAGCGACCTACAATGGAATCTAAGAGCGCCCCATGCGCGACGTCGCCTCTAATTTAAATAAAACGATAATATATCTAACAATGGCTATTACTACAAGCGGTCCACACATATAATCATTTAAACAATGAAGATGGCAGCAATCAGGCCCGATTTGATTTTCCAAACAACCGCACAAAATAAACCCACGCGAAAATAGTGGGAGGATAATCTGTTCAAATTAGAGAGTTCCTGTTGCTGGGAAATTGTCGGTAGAGTGTTTGTGTGAATGCAGTTTCTCCTCGTGTATGATGAAGCAAAGTTTTAAATGATTCTATTCGGCAAATAAAGTCGCCAACATAGCAAGAGTCTGTACATCTTGAGCAAAAAACTGAACTTGTTGATTATTGCTTACAATTTATAAGCGTAAACGATTAAAAAATATACTCCGATAAGAAATGTTTAATATGTCATGCACTTAATGAATACATGTATGTGTATTTAAATTTTAATTACTCTACGTTCACTTATATAGATAAAAATTATTTAGGCAATAATATCATAAAAACGGAAGCAAAAATAGAAATTTTCTACACAATAGACAACACTGTCAAAACAAGCCCAAGAGGAATTTTTAACATCATCTATTTGGCCATAAACGCGGCCATAAAAATTATACAGCCATAAAAATAATTTTATATTACCAATATTACGCATGGTAGAGCATAGAGAATGACTCTCGTCACTTACACCAGCGGCCGCGTCCGCACAGCTGCCCGACTGGTTTGTCCACTTGTGCCGGATTGATTTAACGTAAACGCACGATCCCAGCCTCGCTCCTCTGTACACCGTCCTGGTGCTTCATTATCGATTTATAATCTTCAATATCATCAATTAATTTTATTGGAGTCTTTAGAGAAATAGATTCTATTAATTTATGTTCGTTGCCATTAACATTTTTATCTAATGTACATATTGAGGTGTTTCACATTTGAATTTAAAATTAGCTAATAAAATAGCCATAAGCTATAAATTCCATACTAATTGTGAGTGGTACAATTACGCAGACACTTTAGTCATACGTCTTAGAAAAGTCCTTGCTAATGCGATATGTTTATTAATACCAAGGTTGTATCAAAGATACTCGCGATAACCGTTTTAAACTCTGTTTATTCATGAAACGTGTAATAAAATTCTAAATAGCTCGCAAGTGTTGCAACGGTCTTGATTTTTGGTATTTGGTTTGCTTAATTTACCACCGCCTACATTTTATGGAGTAGGCAAAAATCTTAAAATAAATATATTTCATTTCCCCGAGTGGGAATCCAACCCACAACCATCACGATTACAGTGGCACGCTTCTGCCCCTGCGCCACGACGGCCTCAAAAGAATATAAAATATCTTTAATATTATTAATAACAGTAATCATATTTTTTATAATAATAAATTCAAACAAACAGTTACAGATGCAAATGTACATTCCCATGTTTATTTAAACATAATTGCATATCAGGTTACCACCCAACATGCAATGGAAAAAAATAATTAGTTATTTGCCTACAGCCATTCAGACTTTACTATAAAATGCAAGAGAAACATACAAGGAAAATTTAATATAAAAATATTGTTATGAACTGATGTTATTCAGTTTTATATTATACACATATGGTCGATAAAAAGCAACGGTTGTGGTGCAATGGCAAAGATATTTTCTATAGATTGTGGTGCAGGACAGCTTGACTTTAAGCAGGATGGTTGCAGGTTCTATCCCCCTTTGGTGTAATCAATTGTACTCATTACCCACTTTAGTTTATAAAGTGTGGCATTAAATGCTGTCACTCAATACATAATGTCTCCAAAATTAGGTGCTATGTGGAGAATTTTTTTCGCATCTTAGAACTTTGTCATCTCTGTCTACACTGCCATATGAGGAAAAAGTGTGGAGCCTGATAACTCAAGATTAATAGATTTTTTATTTAAAAATTTAAATATAAATATATACTTGATATTGTTTGATAAAGAATTTAAAATATATATATAATTTGATGAATATCATTATTTTCATCGACCAAGAATTTCATAATAGTTTATTTTATTTGCTCTATAACTCTTAACTATTAAACATTGTAAAAGAAACAATCTCAAGGCTTATTTTTGCTGAGAAGACTTTGAACAAATTAAATATAAGTTTACAAATATAATAAAATATTTAACTATGTCAGTCCTATGAATATTTTGTTTTTCATTAGGTGCTCCAGCTAGTAAGCAGTTGTATGGCAAAGGAAGGGGAGGGATCATAAACTGGGTGACAGCATTTTTATAAAATATATAAAAAAAAATTATAAAGTATTAAAACACAAAGTATGTTTCAGTAAGTATAATTTCCAAACTGCTGCTTTAATTTCATATTTTCTAGATGTAATAATTGTAAAATATGTAATGTGAGACTAGGTAGAGGATTCTCATAAATGTGACCAGCTGTGACAAGAACTAGGGAGGAGTCAAAAAGTCTTAAAATATTGAAAATGGATGACTTAATCAATTCAACAAAGATTTATATTCTGTATGTATGACAAAATCCATACATATATACTTGTAATGTAATTATTTATTAAAATATATTTCTGAAACTAATGTGACTTTTTTATTTTGTATATCTACAAATCTTTATAAATGAAAATAATGTAGAATACAGTCAACATACTGAAATTTCTTGTTGGACAGCCATATTTTGCCTAATGCCAATTAAATTCTTATAAGAGATGTTAAGTGATTATAATTATTGAGTATTTTGTACTGAATCTTTTAATCTTTACTGTAATATTTTATATGATGAAACAAAAACAAAATAAAATTTTAAATTAAAGTTCTCAGTAATTTAATAAGTTATTGAAACAAAAATTATGTAAAAAAAAATATATGGAGACATGGAGGCCAGCTAGAGACAGCACTATAGCATCAGGCTGTTCACATGGTGGTCTAGGATTCGATTCCCACCAAGACAAACTAGTTGAATTTCAAAACAATCAACATACAATATCTACAATTTAAGCAGTGCATGGTGAAGGGAGTGGTTTAACACTAGGTTCCCTCTGCTTGCCCTTCTACATGTGGGACACAGGAGAGGCTAAAAAAATACATACCTGACATAGAGTACTGAAGACCCGCTCACTATTCTCCTCCAACCAAGTGGCACAGTGATAGTTTGTGGAAATTCACTTTGCACTCTTAAGTCAGAAGTTTCCTGCGGCAAAACAGTTGACGGAAGAACCGCCAGCACCACACCGTCAGCTGTCCTGACTAATTGAGGCGCTTCACCCTCACTAACTATTGATCTCACACCAATCTGTTGATTAAGTATATTCAAACCTTGATTCACAATTGACTGGTGCGACACACTTTGTTCTAACAACTGGTAGTTCACAAATTTTCCCACTGACACAGAATCATTGGCCTCATCACTTTGCACCGTACTATCAAATTGATTCTGATTGTGTACTGGTAACGGCATATTATCTGACGGACATCTCGCTGGATACCCCAACTCAGACTGCAACGGCACCCTGACATATGAATCTATGTTGGTCCACTCAGCGTTATCAGAGTCCCCCTTGGTCACCTGCCTGTCGTTCTTGCCGTCCTCACTCCTCAAGTTTTCCTTGACGTAACTCTGCGGGAAGTATTCCTCTCTGGCGTTCTCCTCGGAGTCCTGGAAGTGCTTGTAGTAGACAGGGGTGACTGGGGCGGTCCGCTCGTGGTCGTGCCGGTAGAGTGGCAGCTGCTGCACGTTGTCGTAGAGGTCAAGCGGTCGGTCGTGCGGCGGGTCGGGGCCCGCGGCCGCCTCTAGCTGGCGGGCCTCGGCCACGTAGAGCAGCACGCGCGGCGCGCCGGCCACGCCCGCTCGCGGCGCGGCCACACTCGCGGGCTTGGACATCTCGCACGAACATCACACGCCGTGCAAGCCCGCTGACCCAGGCCCTGATGTAGCGCGACTCCACGATGACACGCGACTCCACCTCGCATTGCTTGCCGCTCGGTCATCGCTCGGTGCTCTCGTCCAGGACCGCTGCACCATCCTCGGTTCGCTTTTTGTGTATCGATGTCATCAATTTACTCTTTATTACTTTATGGCGGGCACGATGAATAGCTCCTAATAGTTTTATGGCGGAGCCTTTTTCGGCCCCATTGTATACTATAATAGGTCATAAAATGTTCAGAAATCACTTAACACTACCGAATTTTAATTTCTCGAGTTAGAATCCATATTGACACTTCAAAATGTAAAAAGGTCACAGAATAAAAAATATCTTCTTCATCTTTAACGTGAGAGAAGATTCACTAACTTTATAATATTCCTTTTGTCTTTTGTTTTTACTATTGTAGCACAAATTATTGTTTTTCATGAACACTGCAAACACAAAAAAATATCTCGCATTCGCAATGCGATGCCATCAAAGTGAAACACTATGAAGAACAACGAATGAAATCACCCCGACTATGATATACGGCTAACAGATAAAGGTAGTTAAAACTATTTCTTTTGAGTGTTCCTGTACAAGCTTTACGATCAGTTGGGTTATAATAAACTTATGGCTACCTCGTACAAATAAAACGACCAATAAAATTCTCTAAATATTGTTGCTGTCGTGTATGTGATTGGTTAAATTTACTGTTTCAAGTTTAAGTACTGGCTATAGTGAAACTACCCGAAAGAGTAAAAGAGATAAAAAACAAAAAAGTGTTTTGCGTTGTCTGACGGCAACAATACGAACTAAATTGTGTAATGGACTGCTTTACCGACATTTCAAAGCGAAGTTTACATTTTGAAATACATCTTGGTTGACATTATCGTTGCTTGTTACAAAAATATTTGTTCTTATTCAAATATTATTTTAAAATAATGTATGAATATTTATTTATCTTTTTGTAAGATATTAAAAATAATTGAACAATCAATTGATTGAAAATTAAACGTTGTATTTAATAGTTTCTATACAGTATAATTTTATATTATTTTATATTTATTAATTAAAATTAATCGATAAATCTAAAAAATTATTTACTTTTATATATTTTAAATTTTATATTTACTTTTTATACTTACACTAAATATTTACATTACATTTTACACTCAATTCTGGAGGCATTGCGTATTAAGTGGCAGAACTCAACACCGGAACAGTGTGTCGTAATACTGGATTCCCTCTGCCTACATTGCTGTGTGCGGGATACAGCGTGAAGCTAAAAAAAATTACAATATTTCTTTTTTATTTGCCAGGTTTACTTCATGAAATAATAATTTGTTAATAACATGAAGTTTTATGTAAATAAATATTTATAAATGTTTTGTATCGTAAGTCTTGTATAAACGATTAGTTCGCGTGTTTTATGATTTAATAGCAATTAGGGTTAGTGGTAGTTGCAGGTTGCATTGCTCGATCGTTTTACAGCCAACATTAGTATGTTCTTAACTTTATAATATTTGTGAATGGGAACATTGTCTAATAATATGTCAAAATGACAAATGTCAATGTGAATTTCACGTTTCACACGATGTGACGATGTTATTGTTAGTAAAATACAAATAAGGTTACTTTATAGCCTTTGTAGCAAGAATTGAATTAAAACTGGATTAAGTAACTCGAAAAGTGTTGTACATTAGTGCATAAAAAAATTTAAAATTTCACAATGAAACGCAACATTTCACAGTTAGATGAAAATGAGGAGAGGTAATATTTGTTTCTTACACTATTCAGGTTATAGTATTCAAGTTTATTATACTATACTATACTACTATATAAATTATAAGTTATGTACAGTGTGGTTCTTTAATTATGACGTTCCGAAAAGGTGTTTAGATAAGATCACGCCTTTTGACATTATAGTGTTACAATTTTATACTTACACATCTGACAATAATAAACCTGATTTATGTATATAATATTATTTTAAACTTTTATTTTATTTCAGATTATCATCTTTGTTGTTTAACAAATCCAAAAAGTTTGCTGAAAATCTATCAACATCTATAAAAAAAGAAAATGAATTGGAATTAAAGCCTGCTTGGTTTGATGAAGATGATAACCAACTTAGTTCAGAAATTATACCTGCTGTTAAGAGTAAAGAGTGTTACACACAGAAATTAAAACAAAAATATGAAACATTAATAGGAACTCCTGGGTGGGCTAAAGTATTCAAGACGAAGGAAGAAGATGATAAAATTCTGCGAACAGTGGGCCATTTAGACAAACCAAAGTCTTCAACCCTCAAAAAGAGTGTACTTGAAATAAAATCATTTCCAAAAGTAAATTCTCAGACTGGAAATGAAGGTCCTATCATCAATTCAGTTGTGTTTCATCCTAAAATGAGTGTAGTACTGGTTGGCGGCCAGTCAGGCATTGTATCATTATTTTCAGTTGGTGGTGATGTCAATGAGAAACTTCATAATTTTAAATTAAAGAGATGGCGCATCAGTAGTGCCCATTTTATGCCAAATGGAACAGAAGCATACATTGCTTCTAAATTTAATCACAGCTATTGTGTTTATGATCTTGTTAAGGCTCAACCAAAATTAATACAATTACCTAAAATTGTTAAAAGGCCAATTATCTTTAAAGTATCGTTTGATGGGAAGCTGATAGCTACTAGTGATGGGTTTGACGAAGTTTTTATAATCTGTTCCAAATCAAAAGAGTTGTTAAAATCTCTAAAACACAGTACAAATGTTGCATCAGTCACATTTAGCCATGACTCTGAGAAATTATATAGTTATGGTATACAAGGAGAGGTTACTGTATGGGACCTATCTATGTATAGATCTATTAAGAAGTTTTATGACAATGGATGTGTGACAGCATCTTGTATATCTATGAGCAGCTGTGGACAACTTCTAGCGACTGGAAGCGGTGAAGGCATTGTCAATATATATGAAACCCATAATTTAAATACAGGTGAACCTTTACCTCTGAAGACCGTATCAAATTTGACAACTAAAATAACTAATCTTAGTTTTAATTCCAGCACAGAAATTTTATCCATATCATCCGGATTTTATCCTAATGCAGTAAAACTTGTTCATATTCCATCATATCATGTATTTAACAATTTTCCGCAGCAAAATTTGTATCAAGTTGAAACTGTTAGCTTTTCACCTAACAGTGGTTATATGGCTCTTGGTAACAATAAGGGTTGTGCCTATCTATATAGGTTGAAGCATTTTAAAAATTATTAGTTTACAATAAAATATTTCATCATATTTTTTTAGTTTATTTTTTTCTATTCATTTTAATTTATTAACACCATGTTTTAAACGATCTTGACATAATTATGTAAAAATACGGTTTTATTTATTTTACATACAGTAAATAAATTGAAAATCAAACACTACTTTTAAATACTTTTTTTATAGAAATAAAGGTTCAAAATCTGTAAAAAATACAAGAGGTGTAATTTAATTATACCAAAGCCTACAATAATAAAATGGAATTTATATAATTAAAACAACCCCATCTATACACTGACTCTAAAACTACGATAACTAAATCTTAATAGTAAAATACTTTTAACTTCAGTCGATAGATGGTGCTTAAAATTATATTAATTATATATCAATATTTTTATATTCTGTACTCGAGGAAATGAAACATTTACTTAAGTTTATATTTCCGTTTCTGCGCTCTGGTATCGAGGCAAAAGCGCGGCGGTAAGTTTCGCGTAAATATTACGTATTGGTTAATAGATTTTATTATATTATTATCTATTATTTTACTATATAAACAATGGAGGATAGTAGGAAACCGATTTAGTTATTTTCCGACAATTTAAAATGAGTAATCGCGACTCGTGGGCTCATTTCCCACTCGAGGAAACGAGATATATTTAAATTTTTCATTTCTTCACTCTGGCGTCGAGACCCCCTACTCAAAACGCAATGCCCCCAGAATTACACTAGGTTCCCAGGTTCCCTCTGCCTACCATGCTATATGTTGGATACAGCATGAATTTAAAACAAATAAGATTACTTTGAAATTAAATTCATTTCCCCGCACCGGTAAGACGACACGCGGTGTTCAATTTCGCCACTCGCATCACGCAATGCCTTGATATGTATGTGTCATATTAAGCAGTGAAGTTGAAATAATTAAAATATTGTTTTAACATCACTTCGTGTTAGTTGAACAGAAAAATACTACAAATATTTTAAAGATAAATATTTTCCAGAAGATTTAATGAGATTTGGTTGTAGTTTGTTTATTAATGAATATTTCTGTTGTTCATTATAAGATGGACCAGTAAATGGGCGGGCTGATTAAATATTCGGCAAATCTAGGAAGTCAGTTCACGGACGTACCGTTTAATAGATTTATATTTAAATTGCACTAAATGTAATCGCTATTATAGAGTACTTCCTGTTTTCCTGTTTGCCCAAATTCGCAACTTGTTTACAGGTTTTAGTTTTTTTTGTGTACTGTAATTTATTATTTACGACTCTACTATGTTAATGATTTGTTTTGAATTTGTTTGAAATTATACATTTGTTTATAAACATAAAGTAATATGAAATACGACGAATATATGGGTCTTACGTACGATAAGTTAATAGGTCTCTATTGTACATTTTATAGTTTTTGGGTAAGTATTTCGTATGACATAAAATATTTATGAAGTACCCCTGTAAATATATGGTAATACCTGGTACAGTTCAAATACCTCCATATTTCTTGAAGATACTTTAAATTTATTAATACTTCATAATTTTGGCCTGGCAGGTTTTTTTAAATAAGAACACAATGAAAAAATTATAAATCCCATAAAGTTCATTTAATTATTTATAGCAGTAAATATAAAAATAATAAATAGTAGACCACATAAAAAATGTTTAATGAAGACCTTCACAAAGCGTCTACCGCTAGGACTGGACTTATTTATAGCAGTCGTTTAAAATTAGATTTATTATCTAACTAATTACAATTCTTATTCCTTATTACTTGTTTCTTTGATATGTAAAAGATAAAATAATATAGTTTTATATATATTTTTATTTAATGTTAATATTATAAGATTACCAATAAGCGCTCTGACTACCCTTCTAGGGATATACAACGTGAAGGAAAGTAAGTAAGTAAGTTGGAGACATAGCAGGGTAGGCAAAGGGAGTGTTAAGACACTTCGTTCCCCACTTTAGTTACGAATTATTAATATTTCGTTACTTAAAGTGACATATAATAAATAATTATTAGAGATAGGTTAATTCGTGTAATTGTAGGTTAGGTTTTATGTCATGCAGGATGTAATTTCAAGTTCACTGCTATTACAGAACAATTTAAAAAAAACATGGTGATCGAATTCTCTCGATTACTCTCAAAATACAAGAAATAAAACTAAATTAAAACATGGTAACCTTTACCAGTTCACCTTTACCATTTAACTTTCTATTTTTACTCTGTGAATGGTCAACTTAATAAATGATAATTGTCATTGATGCTATAATATAAATAAGCGTTATCTTAATCTTAAAATTATAATCTTCATATTATTATCACCATTTATCCAGTTTTATATAGCAACATCGTAGACTGTAAAATAAAAAATAAAAAAAACTAATAATTGTTGTCCTTTTTTGTCTACTCCATGCATTTACAGCGTTCAACAACCTAAGAAACAATGTAATGAGAAAATTAATAAAGAATATAAGAGTCTTCAGTCAATTACATACATGTATTTTATTAGATTCTTAATTTAGTAAACACAAAATATATGTATATTAGGTAGTATATAAAAGTGCGCATATTGAAGTTAATATTTTTATTTTCTGAGCCTGTCATGGCGCAGTGGTACAAGGGTGTGACTGAAACGGTTTTGGGTTCGATCCCACCTCAGTGAATGAATTAATATTTATTAATATTTTCAATCCTTCGCTCTGGTATTAATTCAAAAGCGAAGAGCTAGTTCCGCCAGTCATCAGGCAATGCCTCGAAAATTTGACAGGTAGTGAGAAACGGAGTGTTTTAACATTAGATTCCACATGTCACGGAAGATATTAACAAAGTAGAGTTCAATGCCCTAAAATTGGAGTTCAGTCAGAGGACAATGAAACAACTACGAAACAACTGTTGTTCTTTTCTTCTTATTTTCTTTTAAGATTTGGCGTAAGTTCAACAATATCACAGTTCTGTCAGTTTTCTTTTATGTTTTTTTAGTTCCCTGTAATATTTGTTGTTGAAGCTAAAAAAAAATATTGACGCATGTAGGACAATATGTGTTTGCTTAAACAAAATGTCTATAACTTAAAATAAATGAATTATTTATTTTGTTATTATTAATATCGATAACTGAATATGTTATTATAAATAATATAAATATAATAATTAAATAACTCAAGTGTAAGCCAATTATCTCTATCTAGTTATCTAATCTCTATCTCGGTTTAGGAAGACGAAGTAGAGGAAATAAATAGCACATTGTAAATAATATAGGTAAATAAGAACCTATTACGAGTAAAATGTTCTGTTTTTCAAGTATTACGACATTTCCCTATAGAATTCAATGAAATCGTAAAACCTCGTTTAATAGTAATAGACATGTTTTTCTTAGTATTATAATAATAATATTTACATAGTAGTTGTTTAGTATTGAGGCGCAAGGGCATAAGCGTGTGACTGTAGACGGTTGTGGATTCAATCCCCATTCGGGGTAATGAAATTTAATATTTTCATCTCGCTCTGGTAATGAGACAAAGCGCTGCGTTTATTTTCGTTAAACAGCATGCAATACTCGTGAATTAGGCGGAAAGTGGGAAACGGAAGTGTCTTAATAGAAAACGCAGCGTATTAACAGCTAGGTTCCAAGGTTCCCAGGTTCCAAGGTTTAAAGCTAAAAACAATATGGAATAATTATTTATCTGTAGAGAATACATTAGATTTAATAAGCAATTATAACCTATTTAACTGTCACATTTACACTAAAAACCTTTGATCAACCTTCGATGTGGTCAGATTTATGAACGAAAACAATTCATACTCTCGCGACGGGTTTTCCCAAGGTGTTTCATTATACGTAGACTTAACGGAACGGAATATTCCTTTTGACAGACGGTCAGTAAACAACTATATATAAAAATATGGCTGTCATGTTTTTGGCGTCCTTTGATATAAGAAAGTGTCACTTGAAAAACTTGGTGAAATATTCAGGTAAATAGAATACTGAACTGAACTAAAAGGTAAGTTTGGGCTATGTCTATAGGCATATAGATATAATAAAATTGTAGCCGATCCCTGTCTCTACGCGGGAGATATTTAGGAAAATCTATTATTGGGGGCTAGCATCAATGTGATAAAACCCAAAAAAAATATTTAGAAAATTTACTCTTTATATATTTTATATTTAGCCAAAACTAAAAACTGAAAACTGCATTAATTCTGATTAACCGACTTTAATGCAGTTTTCACTATTGTCTAACTTTTGACTAACTTCTCTCTTAAATAGTTAACAAATTAGTCGCAAAACTTAAGAAGCAAGTACTTAAATATACGGTTTTAGACATGATCATGTTTAAATTTTTATACCAATATGGTTCATTTGTGATATATTAAAACCTTTGTTCGGATCTACCTACATTTGTAAGTATATATTAGTAAGCAACTGATATTTTTTTTCCATAACTTTTGGCGACAAAAAATGTTGGAAAATTTTATCGAATTAAATACGTATAATAATTTGAACCTTTTTATAAAATATTCTTCTTTCCTTTGTGTGGAAGAACACTTGATAAATCTAACTAGTCTGACGCTAAAAAAAGATTTTTTTAAAATTATGACTTATACTTTAAATATTATTTCAGCAAAAAAAAATGATTACCCTTTAAAAAAGTAAAATGTAAAAGTATCTACTACAAAAGTGACCATAGAAACATATTCACACACAATTTTAAGAATTTTATTGAAAACACTTGTTGATTACATGATTTTTTTCGTTCACCTTCTACGCCTTGAAAAGTTTCCAATATTATGTAAAATTACTTTGCACTTCCGAGGTTATTGTAATCGTATCGTTATAGAAATCAAATATTGCTATAAATGCAGGAAACTATGGATGTTAATTATTGCATTTTTTCAATTTAATTTTTTTAGTTTCACACTGTATCAAATACGTAGCATTGTAGGCAGCGGGAACCTGGGAATCTAGTGTTACAACATCCGTTATCTGCTGGTAGTGGGAATCGAACCCATAAACGTCGCATTTACAGTCGCACGCTTGTACCACTACGCCACGATGGTCTAGATCCTCATTGATCTTTAATTTTTGAAAGCAATTATTACTTTTCGTCATTTTTTGTCTTTTTTAAAGATTTTAATACTCTTACATGCTTATCTTTCTCTAACCTTGTATTTAGATTAGTTGTATGAAATATATTTCTATCTGTCGCAACGACTGTCGCTTATGTTGGAAGATTTAGGAAAACTTTACTTGACTTCCAGAGAACAAAGGACGTCATCCGCACACCCGCTAACTTTTGACTGAAGCAAATGTCGATTAACCCAAAACTTAGTGACAACGTGCTAATTTTAATAAAATTTAAATTTTTAATAATATCTATTATATTTTCAGATTTCTTATTAAATATTATTATGTTTTAATATTATCATGTTAAGGAGAGTCCTGGTGCAGGGTTTCAAGCGTGTGGCTGTAAACTTGATAAGTTGAGGGTTCGATTCCCACTCGAGGAATGAACCTCCAGAATTCGACAGAATTGGGAGCGAATGGGGAGCGGAGTGTCTTAATACTCGGCTTCCTCTGCCTACCTTGCTACATGCGGAACACAGCAAGAAGCTAAAAAAAAACCAAAAATATTTTTTTTTTTGTTTTTAATTCTAGGTCAGATATTCTGTTATTCTTAGATTAAATGTAGGTAATACCTACGTTACCTACATATCTACTAGAGTACTAGGTATACGTCGAAACATGTGGTCTAAAGTAGCACGTAGTAGTATCGTGTAAGATTTATTGAATTTCTCAATTTGCGTAGCTCGTATTGCAAATTTATATGAGAACTTGGTCGCCAAATGCAAAATAAATTTATATTTTATTTTATAGCTGCATTTTGTTTTCCGCAAATACCGGGATAGGCAAAGGGAACCTTATGATTTTGTAGGGTAAATTAAGGGGCCTAGTGACCTACTTTTCGCCCAATTTTCAACATTTTGCGTGTTAAGTTGCGGGAATAGTATTAGAACCTACCTACACTAAAAGCTAGATTTCTTTTCACAATCCCTTATTATAAACATTAGGTTATTTTAAAATAATCGTATCCATTTCTTTATTTAGCGTCCTAATATATTTGATTTTAAGAGCAATAGTTCGTGTTTCGATGTTTATTTCTTGATTATTTACATTTTTTTAGTTTCTGGTTGGCTGTCAGTAGCAGTAAGCATAAGTAACCTAGTGTTAAGTCACTCTGCTTCCTATATTAAGTCGAATCTCGTAGGCACTGCTTATTAACTGGCAGAACTCAACGCCGCGATTTCGGCATCAGAGCAACAGAAATGAAAATATTACATGTTTAATTTCCTCGAGTGTGAATCGAACCCACAACATTACAGTCAAACTGGCCTAATCAAATTTAGCTATGTTGTTTGCTTAACTTAACCGTGTTATATAAATCGTACAGAACATATTGAACTTCCATTTCAATTCTTTGTGTACATTACTAGTTACCTACTACTGTTTGAGATTGTTTATTCTACTCACATTATCAATATTATGGTTGAAATTCGTGGCATCGAATAGTTTGTTTTGATGTTTTAATTATATATTCCATTTATCTAGTTTGCTATAAACAGAAAGTTGAGTCCCCATTTAATTTCTTTGTGTAAAATATTATCAGTATTAATTTTATTTATTTCTATATTATAAAAACAAATCGCTTCAATTTTTCTCCAAGATATATATCTATATAATTACATTCTATATATAGGTAATAGTGTTGTTTCGAAATTTAAGGTCAAAGGTGTTGTACGAAAGGATAACTTTTAAACAGATTTTTTTTCTGCTGCTTCTTAAATTTTACAAGTAATTTCTTCTAAAATTTAAATTATAGATAAATAATTAAATATGCGGCGTTGAGTTCCGCCACTCAACACGCAATGCCTCCAGAATTCACGCAAAGCCTCCGGAAAGTGGGGAATGGAGCGTCGCGCTAGTTTCCCTCTGCCTTCCCTGCTGTGTGCGGGATACAGCGTGAAGCTGATTAATTTATTTATTTAATTAAATATTATTTTATAAATGGTTAATAATTTTTAACATACTGGAATAACTGAAACATAACTGGAACGTGTACGGACTATAAATGCGCAGTTTTGTTCAATTATAAGCGTACTATATTATTATTTGCTTATAATTAGATGTCATAATACCTATGATGATTGCAGGTAGATAGATTATCTATATAAATATTATGCCAATCTTGATTGTATGCATTATATTATAATTGATAGAATTGTAAACACGCTATAATTGCATAAATAGATGCAAAAGTGTTTAATGTTTTTATAAACAAAATGAAAATAAAATAATATGAGTATATTTATTTAAATGTCTACATACCTACATCAAGTAACGCATTTACTATTCATATAAGAATTAAAAAAATAATCACAGTTATTAATTTTACTAAATAATGTTCGAAATATATGAAGATTTTATTTCAATTTACCGCCTCACCCCGCTTGTAAAAGGGAGGGCAATGAGAAATTACTGTTAATCCATATTAAAAATTTTATTCATTAATCTACAGAGCAGCGGCAAAAGTGTGAGACTGTAACACAACGGTTTTGGGTTCGATCCCTACTCGGGGAAATTAATTATTATTTATTAATATTTTCATATGTTCGCACTGGCACTAAGGCAAAACCCGACGTGAGTTGATTTGAGACATTATAATTATAATAAAAAATATGAAAGTACAAATTTTTTACAATGTGTCATACATACATACATTACCTGTACGCACGTCATTTTTAAGCCTTGGTTTTGTTTAAACTCGTTAAATTACTATACAATTAAAGTAAAATCGATGAGTATTTATGTGGCCAGTCCCAATACCAGCGAAGACAATGATTCACAGCAGCCTTCGTTATAATTGCTATTGATATATGGGACATTTCATATGACGTATATAAAAAACAAAGAAATACAATCATTTTGTATGTAAATCCAATAAGTTTTAGTAATTTACTGTATGATGGTGCTTATGATATATTGGGTGAGTAAACTGTTTCCTAAAAAACGGTATTTCCATATAAAATTCCATATTCAATAATTTTAAACTCTATTTGCTTGCTTTTATTCACATTAAATTTATGGATTTTTTTTACATAATCATTTAGTTGTGTAAAATTAATTAATGTCATAGAAATATTCGATTATACCTACGATTGAAGAAATATATTTTTTGAGTAGCAAGTTCGTGCTCTGTTCCGTGTGTGTGTGTTTCTTTAACTTAAATCTTGTCAGTTACTTTAAAATGATAAAATATAACTGAGAAATTGACAAGATATCGTAAAAACTTGTGTAAATTAAAAAAAATAATGTTAAAAAAACATTTTTGAAACTTCTACAGCTACTATCCAAAATATTTGTATATATACGAGTAATTTCGAAAATCTTTAACTTTTTAAAATTATTTCACATGCGCTATTTATTGTATTTTACAGACAACATACAGGTAAGTTACATAATAATTATATTAATGCGACCTCACATAATTGGCCGTGAACCCTACAATGATTAATTGATTTTGCTAATTCCGCGTAATTAAGCCGCGCGAAGCTTAAAGGTTATCTAAAAAAATACTAAACATTTCCATTTGGTCCTCAATATGAAAGGTGTTTGAATACAGCTAACAATATAACTATACGAGGAGGTACGATCCCCACTCGAGAAAATGAAATATTTATTTAAATATATATTTCTATTTCTTCGTTCTGGTGTCAAGGCAACGCGCGGCGTTGAGTTCTGACACTCAACTAGAATTCTTAACATTAGGTTCCTTCTGCTTACCCTGCTTTATACGGGATATAGCGTGAAGCTGAAGAAAATTAAATAACCAAAAATCTCGACTAAAATCTGAAGAGATCGACTTAAACGTGAACACGGAAAATGGAAACCGGATGCGGAAGTTTTCCCTAAAACGGCGTTCATTGTTAGGGCGTTCTCCGTCCTAATACCTACTTTAGCCACGGCTTGGAGATTCGCACCATTGAATTTTATTAAATTCTCTGAAACTTATAACAAACTTTAGCAAAAGCTTGGTATTGACCAAGTTGAGTTCTGCCAGTCAACACGCAATGCTTCCAGAATTGGGCGGATATTGGGGAACTGAATATCTTAAGACTAAGGGCCCTCTGCTTTTCCTGCTATGTGCGGGATAGAGCGTGAAGCTGAAGGATCAATTCAGTATAGAGCGGAGGACTGGTCTATATAGTCTTGTAGATATTTACATAAATTCTTTGTGAACACTTGTTCTGCGTTTAACTGCACTATTACGTATAATTATATTTTTTCTACAATAATTTAGATACGCATATGGTATTAAATATTTTTTCTTATAACTAAGGTTAGAAGGTAATAATGTTATATACAAGTGTAATTATATTGATATATTCTAAATATCCTTGTATGGGGATGTAGCTCAGTGGTAGAGCGTTCGCTTTGCATGTGAAAGGCCCCGGGTTCGATCCCCGGCATCTCCATGTTTTTTATATTTTTTTGGCTTGCTTTATAGATATTAGATTTATTTAATACGGTAGTTATTTTATATCAATAATATTAAGCATACATTTAAATAAATTGCTGTAAAAAATATTTTGTATACTTACATAATTTACATATTTTGAGGCCATTGTGGCGCAGTGGAAAGGTATTTGATTGTAAATGCGTTTTATGGGTTCGAATTATTTATAAACTAGACTACTAGGGGTATAAATTATTTGTATTCCTATATGTAAGAAAGGGAAGAACGGAGTGTCTTAACACTAAATTCTATCTCCTCAATCGCTATATGTGAGAAACAAGTTTTTAGGATTCCGTGTCCAAATCGTAGAAAACATGTCCCTAAAAACTATATTATTACTACCGCTTCCGCTGTCTGTCCGTCTATCCGTCTGTCTGTGTATGTACCGTGAGTTAGACAGTTGCAGTTTTCACAGCTGATAGTGTATTATAACAACAAATACTAAAAAACAATTGTCCAATATTTGAGGAATTTGAGTTGACTTATTTAATGTACAGTTTCAAAAACATTTAAATAACTACAGCTGAATCAATAAGACGCTGAATAAATGTAATATTTCTATAGTATGGAACCCAGAATAATTTTTTTTCCGTGGGGAAACCCTATTACGGGTGTATGGTACCTAGAACCTAGTATAAAATTAGTAAATATTTGGCCTATATTTTATTTAATTGGAAAAAATCATATTTAAATATTTTATTTATTAAAGCAAAATTACTTTAACATAATTATATTCATTGCAACAAGAGTAAAATTAATTGATGTCTTTTTAGCTGTACGATGTATCCCACTTGTATCATAGTACACAGAGAGAACTTTGAAGCAAGATATTCCGTTCTCCACTCTCCACTCAAATTCGAATCAACTCAAATTGTTATACTAGATCAATATAGTTTATTGTTAGGAAAAATATGTCTTCCTAAAATATTAGAATATACATTAAAAAAATATAAAAAAACGTATATCGGTTATAAATTTTTATTTAAAAAATATAAGAAACTTTACAATAAAATCCTATTACTTAAATCTTAATAAATAAGTTTATATACATTAATAATCCTTATGTTTATTATTTACATATAAAATGTGACTTACACGAAAATAATTTATAAAGTGATATTAAAGCTTTACGAATGGCATACACTCAATATTACAATGCTTAAATAACTAAATTATTATTATATACTATTGATTTAATTATTATTTACAGAATTAATTACAATATTAGGCTATAATAATAATATCTAATTCATATGTTTATAGAGGCCGCCGGAATCCATCATGTCTCTAAAGCACAAAGGTATGAATGTAACGCGACGGTCGTGGGTTTGATCTCCACTCGGTGGAATTATTATTTATTAATATTTTCATTGCTTAGTTCTGGCACCAAGGGAAAAAGCCCGTTGGGTTCCGCCACTAAATACGTGCCTCGAAAAATTCGGCGGAAAGTGCAACGGAGGGAACAGAGTATCTTAACACTAGGTTCCCTCTGCCTACCCTACTACGGAACCCAGCGTGAACCTAATTTTGATTTGATAATATTCTACGTATGTAAGTATTATATGCTGTTATTTTATTATTATATCGAATCCTTTATTATTTTTTATCGGTCTATTCTTATGAGAATCTAATGTTATATAAGCTTTACAATTGGTCGTCATTATAATTTACGAGATTTATATTCATAATTGTTACGTTTCTTCTGGTGTTTTCATATTTTTTTCTACGTTAATTGTTGGTTAGGTGTCATTTAATGATCGATTCTATTGTCTTAAGGTATTATGGTTATATAACAGGCAGGTAAGTAGTACTTTATAAGGAATATAATAAGCATTTATATAAATATAATGTAATAGTTTTCTTTTCTATCAATATTATGACGAAAAAAATCTCTCTCTCTGTATGTATTCATAGTTTACAGATTTATAATACAAAATTTATTTTGTCTATTTCTAACATTTTCTAAAGTCATAATAAACTATGTATATAATCTTAGAATATTTTCCATGCTTGTAAATTACATTAAATACAATTAAACTTCTCAAATTAATTTTAAATACTGACATTCGTTTTAAATACCTAAAAAAAAATTTTTTTAAAACAAACTTCAAAATGACTGATTGACTCACTGTCATATATTTGTCAAATTTAATTATAAAAAAAACTCTATAAACCAAAAACGCAAAAAAGAGGATGAAGTTTCTCAGTAGGTAGTTTCATAATTAACAATAATTATAAAACGCCCTAAGGTTCATATTAAAGTAGATAATTATATTATAACCTAGCCTATTCATGCTATTAATATAATTATAAAGATTATCGAACATTATAAATTAGCTGTAAAGGAACAATTGTATATAATGAGGACCTTGTTATTATTTCATAACAGTTAGACATTTGTGTGAACTTCTATTTTAATAAAGGATCTACTTGTATAAAAATATAACTATAATTATGAAATATAAATAGTTTATTTTGCTTTTCTAATATAAACGTAAAACAATGTATTTTACAGTATTCGATTCCTTCACTAGTAGAGCCATATATATATACAATTATATATTTATTGTTATGTATAAATACTAAAACAGCAATACACAATTTATTCGTAACTTTAACGACTGAGCACGCGATATACTAAATAGCTTCCGTTTTCATATCAAAATCGCATTCACAAAGATTTGGAGCACTGGGTTTTTACCCAAGGTGAAGTCCCTTAAAATTTTCCATTCAACCATAAGTTTGGCCAAATTGGGTGATTCTGGTGTTCCACTTCCATTTATTCTTACCGTTAGGGTCTCACGAGTGCATCTCACAAACACCAGGGTCAATGTCCCGTTGATACGTGATATATCACCTTTGTACGACCAGTAAAGCATTTTGTGTACCTGAAAAAGATAAGAAAAATATTATTAAATCGGCTTCACGCTGTATCCCGCACACATAAGAGTAAGTATAGGGAATATAGTGTTTAGACACTCCGTTCCCCATTTTCCGCCAAATTCTGAAGATATTGTATGTTGACTGTCGGAGCGAAGAAATGGTTATATAAATTTAAATAAATATTTCATTTCCTCGAATGGGGAACGAACTCGCAACCAGTCGCTTTTACAGTTACACTTTTTGCCCCTGCGCCACAATTAGCCTCAGAATGTTAAAAAATAATTGTTTAAAAATATATGACAATGCTTAAAGATTAAGTAATTTAACTGTTTACAAATAAGTAGGTTACCAATACTGTTAGTTATTATTGCATTGAGACCTAATGATACAATTTTTTTATGCGTATTTAATCCTTTGTGCAGTCAGTCATAATAATTTTGAAAATTTAAAACCAAATGGTTATAATTTACTTTTTATATCCAACAATTAAAATGTAATTTTCGGTATGAGAAATAGCAAACTTGGTTTGTTCCAGTTGTCTCAATTGCAATGGTTGTGGATACAAATTCCAATTAGGGAAATTATTATTTTAGATATTTAATAGGTGAAATTAAACAATACATGATAGCAACAATGCTCAGTATTTGAAAGTTTTACGTAAATTTTAACAAATATTTGAAATATTTTAAGGGCAATTCCGTTATTTCATTATGGCGTACTTCGCGTACCAGTAGTATTTATTTTGTTATTAATAAAAAGACCATAACATGTTTTTATTACAAACAAATAAAACTTGTCCGATACAATAAGCGAAGTTCAATATTGAATGAACGTTCTTGATTTCACAGACAAAAGAAACGGATCCACTCAGAAATATTTTCTCGAAATAGTGAAGAAAAGAAAATTTTAAAAATATTTAAATTCCCTGAATGGGAGTAGAACCCACAACTGTCGATAATAAAAGAAAATTCTCCCATACCCATAACGGATAATATTTATGAATAATATAAAAAATAAAGGCAAAACCATACAAAGTCAATGGCAGCTCATCAAACCTCATAGATATAACAAGTAATGTAAACCGGCCCTAAACCTCAAGGACAGACCTTCCGGCCCGCACTGCTCCGTTACCTAACGTTAGAAAGTGATAATATGACGTTTCGATTAGGTATACCTAGTCGGCCTCTACGATTGCACGCATGTATTGCTAATTAAATTGTAATAGGAATATGTATGTAAGTTCATATGTTTTATTGATAGTTTAGCCAGCAAGGAAGGCAGTGGGAACCTGGGAACCTAGTGCTAAGACACACAGTCCTCATTAAGATGCTTCCATTTCATTTTTTTATTTTCTCGCAATAACGAAAAGCGTAGGGTTTAATTCGATGGTACAACACTCGATGGGCGCTATTATGGGATACAGGAGCAGCGTAGAGAAAAAAAATTAAACGATAATATTTTGCTAAACCCAACTAGCTAGTGAGTCGATCCGTTTTCAATATAAGAAAAGACATGAAAGTAAAAGACATGAAAGTGAATGACGCTTTCCTATACCCATTTTGGATCAGTATTTTTTTTCAGCTTTACGCTGTAAAGTCTAGAGGCAACCTAGTGTTAAGACACTCCGTTCCCCACCTTCTGCCGAATCTTTAAGGCATAATGGGTTGAGTACAGTGAATAAGTAATTAAATAGTAAATGCTTGTTCGGAGTGAACTGTTCTTAGTTCAGATTGAAGTATTAGCTTTTCTTATAAAATGCTTTTGCTTAAGTAGATTAGAAGTATAGAGGCGTAGAACAAAGTCTTTTGAACATAATTAGTCATTCATTTAATTGTGTAAGTGCAAAAATAAAAAACATAATTGATCTCAAAATCCTTTAATATTTTTCTTTTCATTCTTCCAAGTATATGTACCTATAACTTCTACGTTTTCTTTTGATAAACTATAAAATAGAAACAAAAAAAACTTAATAACAATAAAAAAAAAGAAAAACATAAACAGAATTTCTAATAAAAAAATCCCTTTGTGACTTTGTGACGAGAAAGTAAAATTTCGACAAGCGGCCTCTGCGATTGCATACGGCTTCGCTTCAACCAGTTATCGATGCAACTGAGCAATCGCTTAGGAGTTCAATGCCCTGTGAAACTTGTTTTGAATTAAATTTGCGTTGAGTGAAAAATCGCTATGATTTAATTTAAAGAGGGGACATCGGAGGAATCCACCATCCACCACCATCAGAAATTTAACTGGACCACCATCACAACCTGAGTAAGCTCAATCACCCGGGATTCCAGATCTTCTTTTACCACGGATATGGAAATCATAAAACTAACTACCACTAAACGTTTTCCCAGATGATTAGAAAATTGGACTTTTCAAAGAATCACTGAATTCCTTGAAAACCGGCAAAGCTATAATCGAATCGAAAGCTATAGTTCCACCAGTGCTACAAATGTTCACGAGCAGCGGTGACCACTGACCAGCTAATCCATTTGCATAAGCATTTAATTGGAACCTACTTCCCCTAAGATGTGAGAGATGAGTAAAATAAAAACAAGAAATCACAAGAAAACAATGGAGGTCATGAGGTAGTTTACAGTATGAGATGATTATATATTTTATTGAACCTGATAAAATTTTAAATATAATAAATTATACGAAGGTCGGTTTTTACATGGATAATGGACATACTACAACTTAATGTTTTATTGTGAAGATTGCGGCGTGCCTTTGCGTATGACAATTATTGACAAGGATAGTACCTATTTGTAAATGTTTTTTATCTGAACTTTTAAAGGTTATCGGAGAAAATTTATGCCGATAAGCTCATCACTTGCTAACCTTAACTACTTTATATTTTGTTTCGAAAATTGGTTAAAAATTAACAAGATATATTATATTTGCATCCATTTATCAGAAAATTCATTAACTTGAGGTATGTATGGATTATTGGTATCACATACTCTTCATTAAAATTTAATAGGCTCTTAAGACAAAATGGAGCTTTTAGTTCAGTCCTTCAAAAGACAGTAATCTCGAATTCAGGCGAAAAATAAAACCCCTGTGCACCACGACTGGCCTCTATAATTTTCTCTACTTTCTATCTCAATTCTCAATGTTATTATATTAATATCATAACATCCAGTACAAATACATTTTTAACGCATGGATTTCATATTAAACATAAACCTATATTATAGTTTGTGTATTACTCGAATTCGTTAACTGGAGCGTAAACGAATTCATTACCACGTTTCAAGAATATTCTTTGTGTCTTAACTCGAATTAACAATTATTTAAATATAGCAGTTGAATGTTTGTTAAAATTAGTATATTATGTATTAGTTGGTAAAGAAAAAGTAAATAAAAAAATCTTAAACAGATTTTGATTGAGTTTAGTAGACCGATAATTTATTACTATAATTTTAAAGAACATTTTTAAGGAAATACTTATAAATATGACTTTGTTACATATAAGAAATCTATAATAATAGAAATGTTCTCGAAAACCTTAAAATTAATTTAATTACTTAATTTATCCAAAAAAATAATATAACATATATATTATAAGTATATTCCAGAAGACTTAGTTGAAAATTTAATTCACTATTGACCGGATATTGGTAAACTTCCCTTTAATTGCTCTACGGTAGACTGATTTATATCACGGATATTCCAGAAGCTATTACCAGTACAAGGACTACTTCTATTACTATTATGAAATTTGATCTAGATTTCTTTGAGTACACATTAAAACTTTTTTTCCCAGCTTTATATCAGCATATTCCAAAGTAGGCAGAGGGAACCTAGTGTTAAGACACTTTGTTCCCCACTTTCTGTCAAATTTTCGAAGCATTGCATGTTGAGTGGCGTATCTCAACGCCGCGCTTTTGCCTTGATACCAGAGCGAAGAAATAAAAATATTAAGAAATAATAATTCATTCTTCCGAGTGAGAATCGAACCAACAACCGTCACGTTGCACGCTTGTGTCTGTAATAAAACCTATAAAAAATTGTACTTGATCGCTGTCTCTACATGGAAGATACATGAGAATATCTTCTTCTTAAGACATTTGATTAATTAGGCGGAAATTTTAGCTACAAAAGTAATTTAGATGTGAAAATAAATAAGTGTGTAGTACATACGGGCGAAGCCGCGAGCGGGTCGCTAGTCAATAAATAATAGTATATGTCTAGCGGACGAAACCACGAGCGGGTTACTAGTGTGAAATATAAATAATAAATCATATATAATGTTTAGTCTTACGTCTCACTAGCACGACAAATTCGGTTTAAAATAATCGTGTTATACAACAATGTCGCGTACAACTAATGACTCTAGCTCAGCTTATATAAGGATATCACTTTTAGTCATGCAATTTAACTAGTATATTTTATTCCTAAGGCAGTTACTTATATTTATTAGTTATAATTATAGGTCATTAATGTGAATTTTACGTGAGATCGTTTAAATCGAGTTGACTGGGAAACAGTAGTGGTCAGGTGTGAAAAAGTCATATACGAAGAGGGTTCTGTATTATTTTATTTCTTGGCATTTTGATAGACGGATCATCTCTTATATCTGTTTCAAAGGTATCCTTAAAAGCTAAACATATGTATGGCAATAATGTATGTAGGTAGATAACCGAAGGTGGTTATTGTTTTAAAGTATTTACCAGATTTTTTTTCGATTTTTTATTGTGCTTAATATATTTTTACGTGGATTCTGCAAATTTAATGTATTGATTAGCTTGCAAATGTAAAAAATATTGTCTTTTTGTAATATAGATATTATTTTTATACGTTTTAGTAATAATATCTACCAAGTAATTTCAAACAATAATATATATAATTATTAACTTAGATATGTTTATTATTTTTCCAATTGACAAATTGCTTCATTATCTACAATAAAGTTAATTTTACATAAATTATACTTCCTTTGTGTATGGAATTGAAGCATTTAAACTTATATTTTTTCAGTAAATTTAAAGGTTGAACACATATTGAACTTGAGGTTAGTCTTAAAATAAAGACAATACAAACAAAAAATTTACGTCGCCTTTTAAACAATAGTCGATGTAAAAATAGCAAAAACGTTGTTCCGAATCAACTTTAATATGCATTACAGTTTTTAAACTTTAAGAACAAGCCATTATACTCGTTGGAATCGACCAAAAATAAACAAGTGGCAAAAAAATGTTTTAAAAGGTTGTGAAACAAAAATATACCAACAATTATTGTAAAAAAGATAAAATATTTTAAATATTATGTTCCTGATACACCAGTCTTGTAGAACCGAAGCCAGTTTTTGTTTGATTTACAAATTAATTATTTAATTCTGTGCATCATTAACCGTGAGTGATATTTAATCAAAATATGTCACGGTGACCAAGTTTTTTGCAAACATTGGCTACTTGTATGTTAAACAATAAATTAGCGAAATTTCTTTTTGTTTCATTATAATGAATAAGTTTTTTTTAATGATAAACGAATACAAGAAAATAACAGTAATTTTGATAAAATCTAGGATTTAAAATTGAAAGTAATTACTGTTTTGCTTAAAATCAGATGAGAGTTACACAGTAGTAACTGGTAAACAAAAAAAAGAACCGTTTCATAAATACCAAAAGGGGTCAATTCGAATCGCACTCGGTGGATTGAATTATTCCAAATTGGCGCTCTTATAAGACAAATCACGGTGTTAAGTTCCGCCACTCAACATACAATGTCTCGAATTCCGAACATAAAACGTGGTAAAGTGTCTTAACACTACTGTTCACACTGTTCACTCGCTCACTTAGGGTACGCGGATAATAAACGCGATATTACTTATTATTATTATCTGATATTTATAAAATATTTGTTTATTCCGCACAAAAATGTGATATAATTACAGCTATATAATGATAATAAAAGAGTTTTTGATGTTTTAATGTCAAATCCATTTTAGAGGTCGTGACCTGAGACTATTTTATCTGCATTATAGAATATACTATACTAGCGACCCGAACGTGGTCTGGCCTGCTCGAAATACAAAATTATTTATTAATTAATGTGCATAAATTTCTAATAATATTATGAACTTAAAGATAATAAAAATCAGCTTCATGCTCACAGCAACCCTGCTGTGAGCGGGATACAGGGGGCAGAGGGAACCTAATGTTAATACACGCCGTTTCTGAGATTAGCATGCAAATAGATAAAAAATTTAAAATTCAATGTCTTGGATTTTATTATATTGATAATTGCCCCCAATAGTTCCAATTTTATTATATGTATAGATAGATATCTTTAAATTGAGGGCTTATTTGTTTATTATAGCATCTTTAAACATGTGTCATAAATTTAAGTTAGTATGTTAGTAGCATTGTAGTTCTACACCTATTAAACTCATGTCAAAGATTAAGAATTGTTTTGTTCTAAATAAAATAAATTATAATATATACTTTAAACTACAAATAACGAATAAACGGTATAAAAATATTTAACTGAACTAGTGAGGGCCTTGATAACAAGTTACTTAGGTAGGTGATCTAAATCAATATTGCCTTAAAAAGATTAAATAATACTGAAAGTTTTACGGAAGCTAATATCGTTGGCTTTAGTGATTGAATGATGAATGGCGACAATGAAAAATAAAGTAGATTAGTTAAACAAAAATGCCATAATCAACAAAAATCCAAATCCAATAAAAATATCTACGTTTCTTTGTTTTTTTTTTTGAAATTATACATATTATACGTCGTGGCGCAGCGGCACAAGGGTGTGACTGTAACGCGATGGTTGTGGGTTCGATCCCCACTCGAAAAAGTGAAATATTTATTTACTTTTATATTTCCATTTCCTCGCTCTGGTGTCGAATGCGGGATACAGCGTGAAGCTGATTTTATTTTAATTTTGATTTTTTATTACGTGAGTTGACCACCAAAACGATATACGAATGCTATGTATATTCTATTTATTACTTAGCACATTCATTCATATCTACTAACTCGCTAACTACATAAGTTGAAGCAAATGTTGTTCTTACAAAATCACGTTGAAATACGAGAGCCAGGTTTTATTTGAAAAATCGTTGCTAAATTTGAGCTTGACGATGTTGCAACCGCTACGAAACTGTCGTGAGTTTTGACATGGAGAAAACTGATCGCTTTCTTTATGGTGTTTGTTATATAAGATGGATCTCAACACCATAATATACATAATTTCGATATAAGTTCTAAGCCATAGTTTCTGTGAATTTAGGATCTTTCCGTTATGGCACAGTGGAAGACTGTGATATTTGTTTGTTCCATATATACATAAAATATTTCCTTTCTTCTCTTTTTGTTGAATTTTTGAGTCATGAGTGGCGGAACTCAACGCTTAGCCTTGAAGCGTTTGAGAATGAGAAACGAGAAATGAGAATATTAAATATTTCATTTCCTCGAAAGCGAATCGAACCCACAACCTGTAATGTTTACAGTTAGTTTGTGCAGGGACGCCACGACAGCCTCAAAATTATTTATATTATTATTTTATATCTTCGTTCTGGCAAAACAGAGAAGGGCATTCTGCTACTTAACACACACTAGGTTCTCTACTTTTCTCTGCATACACCGCTATATCTGAGATATATCTAAATAAAAAAAAATGCTTTAAGTTGTTGGCAGGTGGAATATCTTTTCAATTTGTATCTATATATTTTTTATAATAAAATTATAATTAAAAAATATTTTTTCTAGTTTCTGTTAGGTATATATAATTTTTGTCTTGTTTGTTACCGACTCCAAAAAAACATTAACACAGTTATGGATGATACACGAGCTTTAAAGTAGGCGATGCGTGAATTTGTTGTAGATAAGAGAAAACATTACATCCGCGTGAATAAGTCAAGAAGATTCGCTTGAGAAAATTCTTAGATTTCATACTCTTTTATGTAGAGGGTTGAATGATAAGATACCAGAAATATATGTGTATAGGTATTTTACGAATATAACTGTATGTTATAAAGTAGAGGTAATTTAAGACTCTCTATTAATTATTAAAAATAATGCAAATTTCGTGAATAGATATATGTACGATATGACAAAAGCGCGGCGCTGAGTTACGCTATTCAATACAAATGGAATGGGTGGGAAATATCATGAAACTAAAAAGAAATAATATAAAAACGAATAAAATAAAAAATTGAAGGAACATCCTGCCAATAAAAAATAAACAATGACAATAAGAGATTACTCAATTCTTTATAGCATATTTAAATCTAAATTCAAACAAGTAAATTATAATTTCATTTAGTATAGAATAGAATTGTGAACGAGCCATAATAATCAGCTTTAAGTAAATACATTTCTAATTAATCTAAATTTAATGATATACACACAAGGTCAAGTACATGTTAGAGGGCGCCATGGTATTGACATTAACATTTAATTACAGATTGCAAAGCTTAAGCTTCGTTTGTGTGATCTCTAAAAGCAGAGAAAAACAAGAATTGTAATTGTGTACTTTATTATTAAATATAAATAAATAATTCCAACAATAAAAAAATATCTCGTTACATTTCATTCTCGTCTGTGTCGTTTGACTTAATAATAAATCATTCCATTGTATTGTTAAGAATAGAGAGAAGAGAGAAGAGAGATTTTTTGTTGTGCTTCTGTACCGCGATTGGCCTTTTCATTTCACTTTTAATAAATCGAACATAAAAATAAAATACTTATATACAAATTCAAAGCTCAGCTTAGACCTCGCGAACTGTACTTCGGAATATAGATAAACTATGAAAAAGAACTAACATTTTTTTATTTTGCTTCACTCTGTATCCCATACATATGTAATGGGTATTCAGAGGGTACTTTTATTAACGGATTTATTATAATTTGAAAGAAGCAAAACTATCATGTACGATCTAAGTAACAAATTAGAATTTAGTAAATATAACTGTAATATCTGTATAAATTAATTTAATATTATCTTCTAATTTAATTTATAATTATCTTGTAATAAAAATTACTGATAATACCAATATAGCTTTGAGCTTCACGACGAGGAGTAAATATCGTTCATAGATTTTGAATGTTGAACCAATAAAATTACATAAACTAATCTACATTAATATTGTATTTAGATGTACAAAACTAGGAAATAATTGCTAAGGAAGACAAAAAAATATTATTTTTCATATAAATTACAATAATTACATTAATATTATAAAACAAACAGGAAGGATTTACTAAGATTTATTCTAAAATAGTTTTTTTTATATTGTTTAATTTTTATTAAATAGTGTTATGTAACATATATATTTAAATTAAGTTAATTATGCTAACATTATTACTATTTCTGTATTGTTTTAAAATTTTTAAACATATATTTTGTGCAAAATAAAACGAGTTGTGATAATATAAGATAACATTTTAAATATTAGGTATATGGAATAGACGAGAAGTATACATCTCAATACTATAATTGAATATTTATAACAATACAGTCTATTATGTCAATAAAAACATTAAAAGAGACGAGAGAGAGAGAGGTCTAAATGGCAAGAATTTTTATTTTCGCCATTAAATAATATTTATTGGAATATTCGGGCACTCGTTGTAGATTTGATTCCTATTCGAGGGATTGAAATATTAAATATTATATTATTTTCTATATTATAAAACAAAACCAATTGTTTTTCAGCTTTATTCTGTATCCCGTATATAGCTAAGCAAATGTTTTAAGTAGCAACTATTTCATTAGTAAGTCCAATAACAATTTAATTGACATCAAAACGATTAAATCCTGCAATGCCATTTCTAGGTCATATTCTATGTTCTTAAACACCATACTTCACTTAGATATTGTATAATTACCGTTATCCTGCCGCATATGGAATGTGGCCAAGACGTATGCTTATTAAACATTCTAACATCTGTTATAGAAGGTTTAACCAAGAAATAAGCCCTATTAGGTAAGTATTAGTAGACAGTAAATGAAGTTGTTATCTCATTTAACTTGTTACTAAAGTTTACATTTAATTTCTTAGCTCTAGTGTCGAGGCAAAGAACTCTGCGGAAAGTGAGGAACGGAGTGTCCTAACACTAGGTTCCCTCTACCCTGCTGTGTGAGGGATACATCGTGAAGCTGATATAATTTTTTTTCATAGTCTATTAAGTTGCTACCCTTACCTTTGCAAGTGATATTCAACTTCAATTGTGAGTTATAATTCAACAAAATAATTAAAACTGAAAGAAGTCGCTTTTAGATAAATTTCTGTGCTAATTGCAACTCAATTATACATCATTAAGGCAGGATTGCTACTATAGTCACTTACATTGCTACTATTTGTAAAGCTACAAATTAATAGACTACGACAGACATTCCTACATAAACGACATTTATATACATTTTTCTTAGTAGTGTGACTTGTTGATTGCAGTATTTTATTTTCCTATTATGTGAGAAAACAAAAAAAAACATTTTTTTAATAATTATAACAATTTTCTTATATACTATGTCAAGTTAATATGAAGTTGTGGCATGGTCATTGTTTACTCCAGTGCCCTTAATATAGTTAAAAACCGTTTAAAAACGAGGAAGTTGTTAATGATATTGTTACAAATTACTTTATATTCAAAGTCACCTACTTATTTCGAACTATATAAGTATTCGACTTTGATATTTAAGTTCAAAATACACAATTACTCAAATAACCTTTACAAATTTTATCTAAAGAGGAAAATTAGTTGTATTATTTACTTAATTATAAAAAAAAAACAAATTCTCAACGTTGAATTGAAATATCGAAACTAACATCACTACTATAAAAATAAACTATTTTAAAAAAATATGCTAGTTGCTATATTACGAAAGTGCAAGTTCATAATTTTATTCTCGTATTTCAACATAATATCATAATAAACATTTTTGATATCAAATTTCCTTTTACCATTGTTTATACTAATCATATTTTATACAAATAGGTTTTAAAATTGAAAACGTTTAATTTGCAAAATACGTAGTGTTGCTGGTGGATAATAAAAGTCTACTCATGTTTAGCACTGAGTTTAATCAACACTACTTTATATGCACATATAGTCAACCACAAACATATATATAAAAGAGAACACAATAATTACAATAATATTAACAAATAACTGAGAAAACAATGGAACGTATATAAAGCGCATCGAGTGGCAAGCATCGACTGTTAACAAAATATGCCGTCGACAAGAGGGTAGGCGTAGATGTTAGGACACCTTACCGGCTCGGTTGACGGTAGCGAGCGCTTTCATATACATAAACTAAATACCAATAAGAAATATAAAATATATAAATTCAATTAAATGCATGATCGTATATAAGTGATAAATAAATAAATTAGTATATCCATACCTATATTATAAATTCGAAAGTAACTCTGTCCTGTCTGTCTGTCTGTCTGTCTTTCTGTCTGTATTTTACGCAACCAGGGTCAAACCGCTAATTTAATTGTGATAAAATACTTATATAGAGATACTTGAGGGTCTCGGGATGAACATAGGATACTTTTCTTCTCATATTTGTAATATTTTCAATATATACAAATATATTAAAATACTTATTAATTTGACATGCAATTTATTCCGCCATGATAATAAGAACCGTCGCTATGCGACGGTTGCAAAGCAACGACTTGCAAAGTTTGTTGTTAGGAAACGTCACCCAAAATGAGCTTGCTTAACGCATCTCTATATTGAAAACTGAAAATAATTTCATAAACGTATTTAATAAATATTCGTATAGTTCAAGCGGGCGTAGCCGCGTTCGGGTCCACTAGTTGAAATATATAAATGACACATATTAAATAAACTATCAATATAAATAATAGTTCCCTACAGTTATTATAATTTTCTAATGCAAACATCTACTTATTACAAGTAAACACATTTGTAGCTGTTATTATATCAATTAAGGTTTAATTTAAATCTCTGAGAGCGAATATATGATTTAGAACGTATTAGCAAAACTACTCGCCAATCATCGTATATATTACAACTATCGCAAATAACCTTGCTTATAGTAAAAAAATATATATTTATATTAGTATTTCCAAATAACTTAATCGTTTTGCATATTCAATATATCTTGAAATAATGCTATCTTTGATTATTTATTAGTAAAGTTAAAATGAATATTTAAAAAGTTTAGAAGCTGTAAAATATGTCGATTTATAAGCATTCATTTTCATTTCATTTTCAGCTTCGCGTTGTATTCCACTTGTAGCAGGGTAGTCAGAGGGAGCCTACACTCCACTTCCCACTCTCTGCCGAATTATGGACTCTCTTTGCCTCATCACCAGAGTGAAGAAATGAAAAGATTGAATATTTAATTTCGAGTGTGAATCGAACCCACAACCTTCATGCATCTTAATTAAAAAAAAACTAGTGATAAATCTCTACGCTATTCAATTTCATTTCATCTAATGGTCATAAGACTCAAAGCGACGTTATAAAACTTGTTTCGAGCTCCGAAAGTTTCTGTATGTATCTAACTACCCTCCTTATTAAACATATGATTTTTATGCGCAGAAACATAAATAACGTCATTTACTTTCGTGTCCATAACGTCTATATTATATATACATACGAGTATATATCGATTAAACGAATTCGTAATTTGTTAATTTAAATTACAAATGTAGTATATTAATTATTTTGTTTTTTGCGTAGTTGGCACATTCTTGATAGTACGTGGTGGAAGTGGGTTCAAGGTCAGTTGAATAATATTCATATTTATAATAGAAACATCTACCTAATTCGAGAAAGTGCTTCGTATAATCCCATGATGATATTGAAATAGATTTAGAATTGAGAGAAGAATTGATGTATCAATAGACGCTTGAAGATAATTCTTTATGCCTTCAGCTGCTTCGCGCTTGTTTCCGCAATCTCCGCCTTTCGCAGTCTCAATAAGAGCGAAATATCTTAACACTATGATCCTAGATTCTATCCGCCTATCTTGCAATATATAAATAAAGCGGCATAGGAAGACTGTGAAAACAAAAACAAATCCCTAGTATTGATAAAATAAACGTAATATAAACTATATACTTACAAATCTATTCAGTACAAAAAACCAGCTGATCCAGGTTAAAAAGGCAACACAATATATCAGGAACGTATCGTGAACCCGAAGAGTTTCCGACTGGACGTCGACGAGCTCGAGCACGAGGAACTGTTGCTGCACTTGCTGTTCTTCCTCGAGAGTACATTTTTTCGCGCACTTTTATCTAAGAATCTGTCAAACACTTGTCTGATCGTCGAATGTTTTCTGTTGAACGGATTTGGGAACATTTTTCGTGCGCACTGTACGGTGTGGTGTTGGTGAGTGTGGTACGATCGGTAGAGTGGGGCGTGGGGACGGTTGCAAAATTATAAGGTCAAGTTCAGATGTGGCCAGCTACTTGCTTGCTCAATACAGCTTGTATGCATTTGCAAGTTTGGAACCGTTCATATTTACATTTAATTGCATGGTCTACAGGTGTTTTCTTTATTTTTGCGGCGTTTCTTAATGAATATAAAATTATTTTGCTTTATTTTAAAATAGGATAAATATAATGTATCTACTAAAAGTGTTTTGTTTTTAGTTTGTAGTTACTGACAAGGTCACCATTTGTTATTTATGGACTTTTGCCACAAATGTGGCTTGATCCGGTTTTCGAACACTCTGTCAAAGTATAAAAGTTTGAATGGAACGTAGGGTTACGACACTCCTATGCAACAAGTATGAAAAACGGTAAGAATGGTTGTTAAAAGATCTTATATACGTATATAAATTCTTACATAATTATGTACGTGTGTACGTATTATAAACAGACTAATAAGCACATAACTCTCCTTTTCGTCGCGCAGCCTGGTAAAAAGCTTCGGTGAATAATAATTATTAGATAGAATATTAAATTTGTTTCAGTGTAAATAGTTTATAATATTTATATCTCTTAAAGTTGCTATTAATGCAACACGTTACAATTCAACACCCAATGCCTCCTGAATTCGGTAGAAAGTGGGGAACGGAAGTGTCGTAATGGGAACGAAGTGTCTTAGCATTGGGTTCCCAGGTTCCCTCTGCCTTCCCTGCTATGTGTGAGACACTGCGTGAAGATAAAAAAGACTTTCAAAATATTAAACATAAAAAAAAAAAAATCTTACAGAAAGTACTACGACTGGAATTTCAAATGTAGTACTAGCTTAAAGTGATTCAGTGTAAGGGATTTACTTATAAATGAGCTGGACTTTATCCTTCATTTACAAAGAGATATTTAGAATCATTTTGGTGAATAAGTGAGATCCCCTAAATTGTCCCCAATTTCATCTAAATTGCTTTTATATAATAGGTCCTCGTCTCATCAAGTTAACCAACAGATTTACTTGAAAACCCAATGAATATTTAATGAGTGATCTTTTCGACACTGAGAATGTTATACTTATTTTTAATTTTACTGTGTAATGTTTTTAGTTATTTTCTCAGTTTCGTGATCTATCCAGCGTACAGCAGGTTAGGAAAGCTGTAACAATGGGGTCACCCTCCTGGATAATCCTAGTTACATTCCGTTTCTCACTTTCCGCTGAATTTTCGTAGTTTAGCTTAGTTCTCTGCATTCTCTGCGCTATGTTTCGTTACTAGAGCAACGAAATCGAAACATTTATAAATAATAATTTAATCCCCCGAGTGCTCACCAAATCGACAACCGTCGCCCGGGTCAAAAAAGCGCGCGCGGCGTTGAGTTTCACCACTCAATATGCAATACCTTGCAAAATTCGGAAGAATGGAGTATTTTAACACTAGTTTCCTCCTACTTACAGCGTGAAGCTCCTCCCACTGGGAATACAGCGTGAAATTAATTTGTTCACTTTTAAAATAGGATTTACAGTTAAGCGCCCTCTCATCACGCCAAAATAGGCTCACATTTGCAATACTAACAAGACAATTAGCAACTTGGCTTCTCAGCTTATCAAGATTTTCTTGTTTTTATTAATAGCTTGAGTTTATTAATAGCTTCTAGGCGACATATGTAGAAGGAAACCAGATTTGTATCAGACCTTCAGTAATGCAATTGCAAAACCAGTATTCACTTTAGTGTAGTAGTTTGTTGAAAGATCTATAAACAAATGGAAGACAGACGACTAGAGATTATTTTAAGATCATTAACTCTAGTTTTTCCCGACTGCTAAGGGAGGGTTATGTTTTTCATGCGTATCTTGTATGTACATATGTAATATTCTTTATTAACTCATATCTCCAAAACCACTGAACGGATTTACATAACTGAGGTTTCGTTAGTTTTGTCTCAGTAGGCCAAGTGTTTTTTTTTCGAATATCGGTATCAAATTCAAGAGCTCAATAAAGGGATTTCAATATTCATATATGATGATATCATGATTATCATTATTGTAATATTAAAAAAATAATACAATGACTTTTTTTTAATATGGTTACTCCGGGATACTAGCAATCGTAGCCTACGTTTGTGGATTGTGAAAGCTGGTTCAAATCCTCACGATATTAACCTTAAAAGAAATTTTTCATTTTATAATCCTAATGAATCTTAACAAAAAAGGGAAAAATAAAAAAATAATTTAAAAAACAAAAACCCTGACTGCAAACAACTAAAAATAAAAAAAACAACCCCAATATTTTATTATCATTAACAATCGGGACCTATAAGTAATTCTTCAACCAATTACCTAAATCTTTACCAATTAAATCATTTTGTATAATATTTAACAAATTAGTGCAGGCGGTTTGTTGTAAAAATACAGTCGAATTGGTTATGTCCTTTTTTTACAGAAGTCGGTTAAAAATACCTCGCACACCTAATATAAATAACTTCGAAAACATCCTTGAACTTAGGAACTAATAACTTAAATAGCATATCCGTTAATGTGTTTACTCAAATGGCCAGTCTCGAGAAAATAATAATTATCGTAGGAAAATCCCTATTTGTGACTTTTTTACTTGTTCATCATAGAAATATATGCCGTTTCTATATAATAATAAGGTAGAAATTAATATAACAGAATGTCAAGATCATCACGTAGATTCCTTCGTCATCATCAGTCGAGTAAAGACGTCACAGCATTCTTGTTAGCTTCTTGCAAATTATGTTGCCCCCATTGACGCTAGTATCTACAATTTTGTAGAATTATAAAATTAATAAAATTTACAATCAAAGATAAGGAAAAGGAATATGTCGAAGGTCTAGAACATTGTTATTGTTTTTTAATACCTAGATTATATGATACGAAGAATTGTTTGATAAATAAAATAAATTATTTGTAATGAAACGATTTACAAAGAAAATTGTTTATATTGCATATATTAACATTAAATAACCTTTGTTATTCTCAATTTTAAGATTTTCAAAAGATTTTCTATTAATCTTTTTATTTTAAATTATTAGATTCAATGCAAAATTAAGAACAATGTTGTAACGAAACTCCTTAGACTTCTTAGAATTTCTATATTTTAAGCGTTATACTCGCACACAGCAGAGTAGCCTGAGGGAACCGAATGTTAAGACTCCCCGTTCCCCAAATTCCGCCGAATTCTGGAGGCATTGCGTATTGCGTAGCGGAACTCAACGCCCACGAGTAGATTTTTCAGAATTTATGGAAATAGTTCGTTTAATTATGATTTCCTAATCATAATCAACACGTATACACTATTTATTATCTAATTCGATGATGAATCCGTATTCATTCCCGGTTCTCTCAGTTTACCCTGTTGTGTGCGGGATACAGTGTGATGCTAAAAAACTACATGTTACGTAAAATTTGCATCTATATTGGTCGAATTTGCAATTAAATTTTGTCGAATCACTGAAAATTTATTGTTATTGGTTGCAATCCGCAATTATTCTGTGCTGGCTTTGAAACTAATATATGAATAACGTACATAGTATAAGTTGTGGTATATATTAATCAGAATGTTGCTATTTCAGTTTTAGTCCATTTTGAATTCTGATGAGAATATTCCCATGTCAGGTAACTAGAACAGGAAATTCGTTAATGATAAATGCAATAAATAGTTTGTGTATATAACCGCCCCTCTCAATATTTAAATATATAGAAAAAAATAAGATTTTTATTGATAAAAAAAACTGGGTAAAGATCTGTAATAGAACATTCTTAATTTGTTTTATTAAAAATATATTATTAATTATTAATTAATTAATTCTTACTATATAAATAAAACGTGTGTTTGTACTTTTATCTCAAATAATTATAAAAGACTTACATAAGATGACATAATTTTTCACATAATTGTCTTTGACCTTTCAAGATGATATTCCTTTTTAATTACTGTTATATTCCATGGATGAAGTAATAAAGGTGAATAAAAACATGGTTTATACAAGTAACTTAATTGCTTTGGTAATTTAGTTCAATTATTCAGTAGTTAGTGGTTAGTGTTTATCACTCCATATAATCTAATGTATCAAGATAGATTATTAAGTTTTTTTTTGTTTATTCTGTTAAAGATGAATGATTGCCTCGACTGGTTGATAAGACCGCAAAGAGGAAGAAGTATCCGGTGAAAAGGCTGTACGGAAATATATTACAAAAAATTGACGATAAATATGAATATATAGATATTTTAACAATTACTAACTGTAATAAATATCTTAATATTAGGTTGAAAAATGCATCTAAAACCTCTGTTGTTTTGTATTTAAGTAAAACATTTAATAAAAAATTTAGTAAAAAAACAGCTTTTCGGGATAAATTGTGAACAATGACTATTGTATTTCCGGTTAAAAGTTTCCGACATTCCTATCCCGTTTTCAAAATTCTAATGCTCTTTAATTAAAACTTTCCCAATCTATATATATAATAAAACTGTAAAGGGGGTAAAATCTGTACATTGAATATAAACTAAAAAAAACACTTCAGGGGGACTTAATACAACTAATAGAAGGTAAAAATATGATTTTTGGAATTCTTGTCTGTCTGTCTGTTGTGACTCTTTAACGCAAAAACTACTGGACGGATTTAAATGAAACTTCTTTTGTTGCATAGCTATTAATCTTCGCCTACATATAGGCTATAATTTATTTTGATAGCCCGAATACCTGATGTGAAGCCCTAGCAGCCCGCCTAATCTATAAGAGATATCAATACAACGCTTTAGGAAAAGTTATTGAACATGATGAGCATTTTCAGTTGACATAAAAAAAATTGGATCCAATGTGGAACCACAGTCACCCAGCTAAACTTTATAACATATAATTCGTCAGTCGTCTTAAAATAAATTACTCTACGTAATAAACATTTGTTTTAACGTTTACGTAATACCATAATTATTATTTGAAATGATTCAACAGCAAATGATATAAATTTATGTAAATATTTTTAATAAATACAGGGTGGAAGAGGCAGCGCTTCTTTTACTGAAACTGCATATAGGGTAGAATATTTCAAACCCAAAATTAAAAAAAATAATCAAGGTACCTCAACGGTTTGGACGTAGGATTTTTTTTCATTTCACGATTTTTATCCATACCTGTATTTCGTGTCACGCACACATACGTATGTGACGTTGCCGCTTTGACAAGTAAGTGTGTGCGTGCCTATGTTATACTTTACAAATGGCGTTTTATTTTAAAACGATAATTTTATTATTTATTTTGTTTGAAAAAAAAACTTTTTCATTTTTGAGAATTATTTTTTTTCCGAATTATATTAGGCTTTTATAGAGTAGTTAAAACTGTGGTTTCATTTAAAGTAGCGCTGACAATTCCACCCTGTATATACAAATTAAATAAAATTTAAAAAGAAAATCTGTAAATCGGTAACATATATTTGTATCACAGAAAAAAAAAATTACATTCTTATAATTTTGAGGCCCGTTGTGGCGCAGTGGCACAAGCACGGGACTATAAACACGACAGGTTCTGGGTTCGTTTCCTGCTCGAAGAAATGAAATATTTAATATTTTCATTATCTCACTCTGGAACGAGGCAAAAGTAATTTTATAATTAAAAAAAAATATACGAAATATCTTCTTTTTTATAAAAATTAATCGCTGAATGTGTTGCTAAGCCCAAATCTCGAAAGCAGCTGTACCGATTTCGCTATTTTTTTTATAATATTCCTTGAAGTACGAGGATGGTTCTAACGCAGAGAAAAATTTAAAAAATTACCAGAAAAGGTCCAAAAACATGACTTTTCTATATTCCCATACAAAAGAATCTAATATCTACTTAAAAGTGAATTTGGACTTTAATACCCTACTATAAAGTTTAAAAGTTAGTAGCTGGATTCCTGGAAGGCAAAAAAATTGAGTGACGTTAGTGTCGTATAAATATTATAGCCCAAGAACCCAGAGCTGCCAGATCGACGTCATTTTAGCAAAGGTAAAATTTTGAGGACTATTAGTCTTACACGTAGTCAAGACAGTATGCTTACTTGAAAATGGGATCCTTTCAGAGGTAGAGAAAAATAACGGTATATCTCTTTCTGGGAAAATGACAAAGCCATCGGATTGATCTGGTTGCTTAGGGTCTGGAGCTAGAGGGGTCTTGAAATAGTCCGTAAATAATATATTTTAAATTTTAGATTTACTTTAATGTAATTTGCCCCAATTTTAAAGAACCTTTATGACGTCTGGCAGAAGTAAAGATCCACGTGAAAGAATGTGAAATATACATTTTTTACTTTAAAACATATATAAAAATTCTCTTCCTTACTTAAGGGAGCGTTTTCAATCGACACTTCCAAGTGAAAGACCTGTACGCTCACGTGTAACTCTAAGAAAGCTTGAGCGCCCTATATTTAATACCTCTTTCTATGAAAAATCCTTCACAGTTCAAGCAGTGCGCTTATGGAACTCACTACCTAACTCTATACTGTCCGGCAATCTATTTCTAAATACTATTAAAATCAAATTAAAACAACATTTCTTAATCTCAATTAGAATCTTTAGTAGTCGCTTTGTCTTTTTTTTATTAATTTTCTTTTTCTGTTTCAACTCTGTTATGTCGTTTTATATATTTATGTAGGTATAGTAATATTGATTAATGCTATGTATATTTGTATGTAGGTTTATTATTATTATTATTAACATTATATTAAAATACCGCACCCGAATCATTTCTTTTAACATCCCCTACATTCAAGGGTTTCTGGTAGAGATCTCTATTAGAGATAAGTTATCCATTGTACATATTTTTTCTGTTGTCATAAGTTTTCTGTACTTTCTTTCTTGTGTGGTACATAAATAAATGAAAAAAAAGAGACTTTCTACTTTAACGCAACTGGAAGTGTGTTTTAAGTTGGCACTGTCTCAAGGTTTTTTAAGTTAGAGAACATGCATACAGTCTTAACTACATATTAGACTATCGATCCTCAAAATTTCAGCTTTGCTAAAATGATGTAGGTCTGGGGGCCCTGGGATCTCAATCTGTTAATGTCAATATTTGTCAATATTTCTATGGTAAGAAGTCATTTGAAATATAAACGTCTCATTGTGCATCTATATTATTAAATCTAAAAGCCACAAATTTCTATAATATTAATAAAGAGTTGTGTATTTGTGACTTACTAAATATGCCTTCTATAAGGCGGTGGACAAATTTAGGCAGAAGAATCTAATCGTACTCCAAGAACGTGAAGATTGCAATGGACGTGAGCACGATAGTTGAGTGATAATGGTGCAAATTTGAATCGAGCTTTTTGTTACGATATATCAATTGATGCCAGCAGTGCCTACAGCTGTGTTGCTATTGGACCTATTGTAAAGAAATCAAACACCTCGAGGCTTTCACAGAACTTATATTTCTTCCAGGGCTAAATACCATTAGGCTTGTACAATTTATATCTCAGGACTTTTACAGAACTTCTACTTCTTCCAGGGCTAGATACCATTAGGCTTGTACAATGTATATCTTAAATTATAATACAATATTTTATTCTAGAGGACCACTTTCCTCTTCAGCTCCAAATCTAATAATGCGCATCAGAATTTTCATCACATCAAGCGTCTTTTGTAAATTGTCAACTCGCGCTAGTTCTATGTATAAATTTTAAAATATATCTTTTTATTAAACAAAGAGGTTGATTTACATTTTGTTATAACAAATTATCGTGAATATTAAACCTATTTATATAAAATCATTACACTATGAACTCAGCTTGCCAATATTGTAAGGTTATTGTAAAAACTCAGTTTGGCAATCAATTTGGTGGCGCAATGATTTTATTATAAGAAGGATTGCCAGTGGTTCCACGTTCAATGCAAGCTGATGAACTGAATTTATGTTTAAAGTCCTCGAAATTGTGGAAACATGTCAAGGTATTACATTTAAGCAAGAATATGCGTGTCATGTTGCAAAATGATCAATCTGGAGACATATTCTCTAAACAACTCATTGATATTGGTAATGGCAAACTTCCTATATATGCGCTGACTGGCTGCATCACCTTTCCTGATAGTTTTTGTCAGTTAACGTAATCAAAAGATGAACTCATTCATAAATTGCTTCTAAATGTTGCTGATTATTTATTCCATAATTGGTTGAGCGAAAGCTTTACTGGCTGCCAAACACACTGATGTAAATGAATTAAATATAAATTTTCAAGATGGCATTCCGGGCAAAATAAGGACACATAAGTCAGTTGATACGGCAACTAATGAAGATGATGTCGTGAACTATCCACCGGAATTTTTAAATTCACTTGATTTGCAAGGATTGTCGCCTCACAACCTTCAATTAAATCTTGAATGTGTAGTTATAATGTTGCGAAATATTAACCAACTGAAACTTTGTAACGGCACACGATTCGCGATAAAAAAATAATGAATAACGTAATAGAAGCAATCATATTGAAAGGAAAGTATAAAGGAGAAGACATACCATTCGAGCTTAAAAGACTACAGTTTCCAGTACGGCTTGCTTTCGCAATGACTATAAACAAGTCCCAGGGGCAGTTATTAAGTGTTTGTGGTATTAATATAGAAAACTCATGTTTCTCGCATGTTGCCTGTTCCCGTGTTGGAAAACCATCTGCTCTGTTTGTTTACGCCTCAGAAAACCAAGCAAAAAATAACGTGTACCATAAAGTACTACAATGAAAATGAAACTGAATTTAGAATAAGTAAAAATAAAATAAAATATAATAAGTAGGCATCATAATAAGATATCAGAAATTGTTATTTTTATTATCATTTTTAATGAATATTATAAGAATTAAAAATGATTTAAGTTTTTATTTTTTTTATCTTACTAGCTGACCTGGTGTCGCGAATAGCAGAATACATATTTAAAAAAAAATCGACTGTTAGGCGATACGAAGTTCGCGGGTCTGCTAGTCTTCAATAATAATGTTCGTATCTTGAGGAATGTGTACATTCGGCTGAATTACTATGAAGGTTTAAGTTCCTGTTTTAAAAGAAGACCTTTTAAAGGGAAGCTGAGAACCTACTGTTAAGACACTCTGTTCTCATTAAGATTCTTCTGTTCCCCCCTTTTTGCCGAATCCTAGAGACATTGCGTGAGTGGGTGGCGGAGCGGCTCCATTGAACTAAGCCTTTACAAAGATCTGCATCAATCAATACTAGCCTACTACTAGGATCGTAAAAATGTTATATTGATTATTTATATAATAATATTTTCGCGGCGTTGAGTTCTGTGTCTCAACACGCAATGCCTCCAGAATTCGACAGAAAGTGGGGAACGGAGTGTCTCAACACTAGGTTCCCTCTGCCTACCCTGCTGTGTGCAGGATATACCGTGAAGCTGATTTATTTATTTTTAAATACCTATAATTTTTTTACATGTATATAGGTATTTTAACTTAACGTTATATTTACATCAAAATTAAACCATAAGATAAGTATCTTATTTGAGTAGTATATTTACTTTATGTACAACACGCGATAATGACGTACTTTTTTAGATACAGTACTCTAAATTAAGATAGACGCCACTCAACAAATGCTTCCAGAATTTGACTAAAAGTGGAGAGCGGAGTGTCTTAACACTAGGTTACCTTAGCCTTTTCTGCTGGATGCGGGATACAGCGTGAACCTGAAAAAAAATAGAGATAGAAAACGAATAACTAAATGTACGTAAGTATATATAAATATACTTAAGTGTATAATACAGCGTGATAATCATGAGACAAATTTAAAAATACTCGTGAGAAACGCTAAATATAGTGACGCAAATATGGTTTTTTTCCAGTCTCATATTTATAAGATTTAAATCGTAAATTGCAAGTTCACAGCAAACATTTTATTTGGCTTACAGCAGGCGCCAAACAGTAAATAATTGTGATAATTTTAATACCTTTGTAGTTTCGATGTCGTGTTCTTCATAAATGTTGACTATCTTATATAGTTGTAAACTGTTTTAGCTTCGTTTTAGAAAATCGTTATTTCTTTTTATATTTTTAAAGAAAAGTAAAATACTTTTAAGATAACTTAAAAATTGGAACGTAGCGGGATTTGAACCTGCGCCTCTTAGAAAACGTCCCAGTAGAAGTCCAAAATTAAATATAACATGGTTATTCCCTTAAATGATTCTCAGATTTACTTATCACTCATATCTTTGTATGATAAAAGTTATCGTAGGACAAAAATCAATGCGAATTAACATTATCTTAATACTGAAAATAGATTTTAGTACTTCCCCCTACAAACTGGTGTTATGTAGAATATTATAATCCCACCACAACAAATTTACAATAATAAATACTTACTTTATTTAGATAATTTTTAATTATCTATCTATATCTTTGATATTTTAGATAAAACAAAATATTTCTGTATATCCTAATTTATCTATTTTTTATTTATACATCAAAGAAAATTAACTGATTATTTATTTAGATTTAATATGACAAAGGAACATACAACAAAAGTTTATAAATATAACAATGTGTGGCGGTTATTGAACAAAAATAGATCAAAAGTATGCATAAAATTTCGCAAGTTAATATCCGAGACTCGAACGAATATTGACTTTTGAAGAAATTTTAATTATATACATATACATAGATAAATACTAAAATAAAGTTACAAAATATGAAGAAGTAGTAATTTTGATAGGCGAGAATTTTTCATTTAAAAAACTGGTAGCAATAAATTATATCGTTTTTTTATATACATATAATAAATAATAATGTATTCATATATAACATATAAAGAAATTTAAAATATATAAATGTAGCAAAAATTTGAGAAAAAAAATGGAACCGTTGCGTTTCCAATTTCCATGATTTAGAAGTGCAAAAACGCGAATTAAAAAAAAATGTAAGAACTTCAGATTAAACATGACGAGTTTGAAGTAAAAAAAATAAAAAAAATAAAGTGTAAATTTGCGAATTATAAGCGAAAATGTATGAATTTGGAGTGAAAAACCTATAGACGTTAAACAATTAACACCTAAGGTGTAAAGTATGTATTTGGTGAACATTATACGTGTTTGATGAGGTCATGGATATTTTCCATTCAAATGGGTTAAGTTGTTCGATATACATCTTCTCCTTAGTTGGAAATGTAAAAGTAAAAATATATTTTTTTAGCTTCACGCTCTTTCCCGCATAAAGAGGCTCCTAATGTTAAAAAATTTTGTTCTCAACGCACCACCTAAGTTTCGGTATGCTTGCACAATAAAAAGATGAAAGTGTTTTTTACATATCAGCGTAGGCAATAGAATCATGGGAACCTAGTGTTCCCATTAAGACACTTCTGTTCCCCGCTCATTGCATGTTCAGTGGCGGCACTCATCGCCGCACTTTGTCTCGTTACTAAAGCAAGCCTCAGTATCTGATGAATGTAAGTGACGACAGACGATTCAATGATGTACCGTTTATTTATTTTGGCACGTTACGGTAGATCAGTAAAAGTCGAACGTACTCGTAGATACGTTGTTATATTACAGAGAGACTTAATTGTTGATTATGAATTTAATTGTATTAAGGATAAGATATTTTGACTACCCTTAGTTATTTTTGAATACAGTTTTTTTGTTACCTAACCCTACCTTCACGCTTTATCTCTAGCTGGATAATCAGAGAGAACGGAGCGCCAAACACTACGGTCTCCACATACCTCGAAATATGTATGGTAATATATTTTACTTATACATGGATAGGCAGAGGAAGTATTAAAACTTTAACCATTACAACTTTATTCCATTGATTTTTTGAGACATTGCGTGATGAATGGCGTTAGTCAATGCCGTGCTTTGTCAAGACAAATTAGTAACAAGTTACTAGAGCGAGAAAATGAAAACAATTAATTCCCATAAGTTGGAATTGAACTCACAACCTTTACACTGCCTTTAAAATCAGACATATTCGAGAATTAAAACATACCTAAATAAACGTATAATAAGCTACAAAATGAAAGAATATCTAGGTCCATTTATAGATAAGAATTCAATTCTATTTAAGTCCCGACATTGAATCGAAATCCAAGGAGTACTTATTTTTATTATCCAACTGTCTCATGTCGTATGAGGGTTCGTAAAATGGTTTTATATACTATAGGAGATCCTCTTCGATGTTCGTACAGAATATGTGTATATTTCAACCGGATATGAGGAAGGTTGTTTCCTTTAACAATAGTCTATTTTATTTTGTTTTTGAAATTTCTCTTTATGGCTTTATTTGTATCATATATTCTTTTTTTAAAAGAAATAAATATTAAAGAATGAGCAGTCACCGTATTTTTAATAACTCTATAAATAATTTTGTTAATAATAAAAGAAATATGTGGAAAAATATGATACGTAATGAAGAAAACGTATAATTTAGAAGAAATACTGTAAGGAATAACTCTAAATTACAATTGTTCTGCAGATTTTTATATTATTAATGAAAATATTTCCCCGATATACGTAAGTTAAGTAGAGCTATCCACAAAGAAATTAGTGTTAATTGGAAAACGCAGAAGGTACCTGGGAACCTACAGTTTACTCTTCGTTCCCACCAATATTTACTTTTAACCTGTTAAATAAAAAAAATAGTTTATACAGTTATTCACTTATAGATGTCATGTCTTCGGTTCAAGGCTATTTCAGCTTTCGCAGCAAATGACTTTGCTAAGGTCAATATCAAATTCCAACTAAATTATTACTCGTATCGTGCGACATTTTTCTAGAATATTAAAAAATATTCGTTTTATTTATTTCCATTCAGCAGTCTAATGTGGGTTGCTATTTAAATCTCATAAAACGTTCATTAATTAATGGTGGAAGGTATTATAAGAATCAAATAACGATCTAAGAACTTTTGTTTATGTAAACATAATTATGGAAAATTTCAAATAAAATTGTTTTGTAAATATTTTATAAATAGATGGATTCTAATGTCACTTTAGAATTTCCAATGGAATATCTTTTTTTTTAATGTAAATAGGACAAGTTAGGTAATTTTTTGCCTTATACTACATCTTCGAGCCAAGTTCAGTACCAAAACCACCATATGCAAGTATATGCAAGTATGCTAACAAAGAGTTATAAACATAAATTACATTGTAAATACTGCCCCTTTACAGAAGCTGTAAGCAAGTAATAAAAAATAAATTAGCGTTAGAAGTTTCTTAGAAACATTATCAAGGAAAACTAATATTATAATTATACGCATATTTTTTATAGTAAATAAACTTACAAAATAATTACCTTTTTTAAAATAAAAAATATATAAAATTATTTATTTTATCATGTACTAGCGACCCCCGTCCGCTTATACTAATACTTATACTACTTTTATCAACTAATCTGAATATTTTTTGTGTTCAATTATATATTTAAAAACTAAAGTTTTCGAGTACGTAGAATTGCTTTTTTTCAATTCATTGAATACAAAGCAATTTGGTCTAAAAAGCTATATTTTATTTATGAACTGATTAAAATTGAACTGATTGAACCGCTTTAAATAAAACAAACAATACATATTAAGGCAAGCTTGCAAAAAATATTATAGTGAAAATTGCGTTCACATTCTATCCCGTTAAGTCGTTTCTGAGATGAGCGTTCACAAACGTACATACATATTTTACAAGCTAGCGATTGTTAATACGACAGGTTGTGTGTGCGGCGGGGAACGGTAGTGTTTCAATGGTTCCTAAAATCCCAGTGTACGTGCGGGATTCAGCGTGAAGGTAAAAAAAAAAGATCTAGAGCTTTAACCTTGTCATTTAAAATTATAGTAACTTAACCGGTATTCTGGCGTGCATGCGTTCACATCATTTGAATAATTTTACTCGTAAATAAATTATCATATCACTTTATTTTTATTTATGAATTCTAAGAATTTTAAGTTATAAATGTTTGGAATAAAATTATTACAATTTTACTGAACTGATTTTAAAATAAAAAAAGTTTATAAAATATATAGGTATAAAATAGGTGAACATTAAATCTATAACTACATATGTATATTATTATAAAGTTTTTATATAAATTATAAATTAATACTACGTTTCGTGTACACGAGATTAAAATGATTGTTTACAGGACAGATAATGGTGTTGTAATTATAGAGACGTAAACATTAATGGCGCAGTTCATTTGGCAATTCATCTCAATGTGGAAGAAATAATTGGACAATTGTAATCATACGAGTATCATATGTAGATCAGTAAATTTATTTAGAAGGAGTGCAGAAGTACTCCTGTAGTACCATTTACATTTATAATACTTTAAAAAAACGTTGAAATTGTTAAAGTATCCAAAGTTACATTTTATTGAATCTTGGATTTAATGGTTCAAGATATGTTTCAATTGTTCTATCAGAGTTAAAAAAAATATTTGCTGGAAATTTATTATTATTTAGAACTTATACATTATTCTAAGTTATTTTTTGTCTACGAAATATTATAAATCATAACAGCAGAATGATACGTTTTTTTTCTCCATCTTCACACTTTTTGCCGAATTGATTGCGTGTTGAGAATCTCTTAGACGCTTTTAGTTTATCTTGTTATCAATGCGGGTTAATAATATATTTTACTACCCACGTGGGAATTGAACCAATAACCATTGCGTTTGCACTTTTACACGCCACATCAACATACATGTATTACATATATACCACAAAATGGATGCTGCCTGCTGTATATTTAGATATGCATATCTACGTATGCTAACAAAGCTATCATCAAACGCAATATAATTATCTGGAAAAAATCAAAGCTCCCACGAATCAGACAAGAATCTGACTATAATTTGCTTTTATAGGTTCAATTTAGGTAAACAAAGATAAGGTATTTATTTCTTATGTAACATCGCGATAATCGATCTAATAATAGATTAAAAATGTTTGTGTATAATATATGTATACAATAGTAGTAGTTTGTTGTCTGTCTATCTATAAGTCTATCCGTCTGTCAAGACCATTTATCTCAAGATAGAAGGAGGTATCCTGCTAAAGCTATTTTCAAATATGCTGATTTAGGGTATCTTGGATCACAGAATGAAAAGTTTAGAGTGAAAAATGAAAACTTGTAGTTAAGTTCCCATTGAAATATAATCATAAAATTGGTACGGAACCGTCTGTGCGTGAAACCTTCTCCCACTTGACCGGTTTTTAAAATAAAACACAATAAATATATTGTAAAAAATATTCTTGTCGGGGATTTTTTCGTACAATATAACAGTCGATAAGTGGATTTAGTACGAAAAGAATTTTGATATATTTTAATTGTAAATATTTTGATTTCCTTAAGCATTTTCATACCGGTTTAATTTTCTAAGAACTAACGAAGAAGTAGGTATAGTTACAATTATTTTATCTAATTCTGTTATAACGTTTCTTTTTCAGAATTCAGAAGTAATAAGTTTGTTATGTAACCAGTTGTTTGTGATTTATTTAAATGGATTTTAATTTATATGATTAAAATACAATGTAAGAATAAAAATGAAAATATATTTAATTCCAGTAGAGACTTTAATATTAATAAAATAGTTGCAATTGTAATGTTAAGGTATTTTATCAATATTACATACATATATTTGTAGTTCATTTCAATTTTAATGAACTAAATTAACAATCGTCCAAAAGATACAAGTACAGACTATACCTGTATAGTTGTCCGTACTATTAACTAACCATTTTTTAACGTACATAGGTAACAGGACATAGGTTCAAATCAATTATCTCGACATAATGGTAAATTATTTTCACAATTAATTAGTTTCAATTTACTTTGACTTAGAATTTTAAAAAAATCGCATCGCAAATGAACATGCGCAGTATATTAAAAAAATAACTGCAATTATATTGGGAACACAGATCAGGTTTAGAAAGGCAAGAAACAAGGAAATCTACAGGTAGAACTAAATCATTTAAAATATGGATTTAGCATAAAAACTGTACAGAAATTAAATAAAAAAACAAAATTTATATGAACGTCTGTTTAATCGATTGATTCATTACATCTTAAGTTTCCACCACCCAATGACAATGGCTTGATGTACTGACGTCAAGGAACCAGTTCCATGGCATGACCCGACTCGATCTGCAACAAAAAAACGCAAAGTTCAAACAAACTGTTTTTTTTAGTTATACCGGTATACCTAAGTTTGTTGAGAAATAATTATAGTATCTGTAGAACGAATATAATTATAATATTTATATTTGTTACATTCAAAAAATATTTAGTAAGTCTCAAGTAAGAGTTCCTCCAATAAGTGTATTAATAAAGCCAATATTTAAAGTATAATATATTTGTTCAAAGTACAATCGAACAATCAAAAATGATTAAATTGACCTAGAATTCAATCAGTAGCAAACGAACTTGGTATATCATAATATACGAATACACTAATGCTTCTACGATTAAATAAAATAGGTTAATAGAGAGGAATAAAAGGTTTACAAATATTTGCTTAAATATTTAAAAATAAAAAAGTAGCTAAGACCATTTAAAGTAATAATCAATTATTTTGAATATCTAATAAATAAATTAAAAAAATTAGGTACCGACCTTTTTCATGAGCGGTTCACAGCATAAATTATCACATACACTTCACGACACACATTTCATCTCTTGAAGCTGAATTTTTGAGAACTTTCTGAGCTGCTCGAAGACATTGAAGAATCACTGCTGATCCGTTTTGATAGATTACTTTTCTTCCTGAAGCTCAAACGGGTTTCGCCTTTTATTAACTTATCCAAGGCTTGCCTCAGCGCTGAGTGTTTTCTCTCAAAAGGGTTTGTATACATTTTCACGAATTAATTTTTATTAATATTTTTTTAAAACGCGTGCGTTCCACACGAAAGTCAGCGTTGTTATGACGGTTACCGGCGAGATCCCCTCCTAATATAATACGAGATGACGCGTGCGCAGGTCAATTGACTGTCTTCCTACGTCAATGTTTTTTGCTCAGAGTATCGGTGCTTTGATTAACCCTTTTATTATTTTTCTAATTCATTAGATTTAGAGGTTTTTTTTCTTCATTCATTTATGTACTACCGATATTTTTATATTTACGAGGTCTTGTAAGTATTAATGTGAGTAGATTTTTTTTACGCTGTATTCTGTACACAACAGAGTAAGCGGAGGGAACCTGGGAACCTAGTGTTAAGATACTCCGTTCTCATTAAGACGCTTCCATTCCTCACTTTTCACCTAATTCTCGAAGCACTGTTTGTTGAGTGGCAAATCATCGCCTTTGCCTCTGTACCAGATCGAAGAAATTAAAATATTTTGTTCTCTAGAGAGGGAATCAAATCCACAACACACGCACACCCTTGTGCTGCGCCGCGACGGTCTCTTTATCTATGATTAGATTTAATATTAAGAAATATGTTATTTTAGGTTAGTAAATGATAAACAGATTTAGTAGGCGGATTTAGAACTAAATGAGTTGACGTTTATTAATGATCTTGAACATTAAGGTTTCTATAAATAAAACAAAATTATTAATAATAGGATGTTTCTTCGTTCTAAATACTGTTTAAGTGATTTTTATTGGTATGTAATTATATTCTCATTGTGACATTTTCTTATGGTCACCTAATATTTTATATGGCCAGTTTTATGAGACCAACCTGGCGCAGGAGCACAAGTATGCGACTGTAAACGACGTTGTGGGTTCAATTCCCGCTCGAGAAAATTAAATATTTAGCATTTTCACTAGCTCGTCCTACAAGGGCGAATAACAAATAGGCTATTGTTCTATTTTATGTACAGATTTTGTAGATATAGTGAAGAAATGAAAGTATGTATTAATAAATAATAATTTAGTCCCCTCAGAAGAGATTGAATCCACGACCGCTGTGTTACAGCTACGACGGCTTTGTAATAACATTACAATGGTCCTAATTTAATAAATTTCCAAGTTATACATTTCAAATACATAAATTCGATCTAAAGAGGATATGAATATAATCAGTACACCGATACAAGGACAGGAAGATGCATTTCATTAACATGCAGTCTAAAGTTCGAAAGGAAATTAATGATAAGATATCATTAGAGATTTTGTTATGAAATTTAATTGTAATTGCATAATTTTAATATTATTTTTCAGTACATATATGCGGTATATGTACATATGAATTTAGTTTTTTTTTAAATATTTGTTATAAGGACCTCTATTACAATATTATGATCATACTTTATTTATAAATGCGAATGTAAGTTTGTTAAGATTTCATGTCAGAACTACTTGACCAATTACGATAAAACTTAGTTCACATATTCTTGGAGGTAATATAATAAAAAAAATCATTGGTTGTAGTAGCTATGTTATAAATTATGAATTAAATAATATAGAATAGTACTATAGCTGTGATTTTTAAATTAAATAATATAGATAACTTACATAAAAAATAGGCAAAAAAATCAAAATATCTTGCTAGTAGCAAGTATAAATACAAAATTTCAAAATATAAATGCACTTTATTGTATTCAGTTCCTAGTTCTGTAAACATAGTCACATAACTATTGAAATGAAGAAGAGCTGGCTGGTCACGGCTAAAGGCACAGTAAAGTGATAACCCCTAGATAACACTCATTTTTGATTTCAAATTCAAAGTAGCCTTGTACAAGTTATTATTATATATATACTAGTGGGCCCGGACGCGGCTACGCCCGCGAAAATATAAGCCTAAATAATTAAAATAAGTTAAAAAATAATAATAAGTGGAGATTTATTATTAGAAAAAATATCTGAGTAACCGAAATGAACAAACAAAAGAAGTAAAAGTAACTAAAGGAAATTCTTAATATTAGAAAAAGTACCTAAAGTTTGCCGTGCGCGCGTACTAAACATTTTTCTATATTAAATAATTATTAATTTTTGCGAACAATATTAAATAAAATGCCAAATGATTAAAATTACGATATTTTAAGTGTATAACATCGGTATAGATAACCGAACTGAGATAAATTAATTATAAGCAGAAAATAATTACATAAAAATAATAATAATTCGAAAATATATAAAAATTTACAAAACCATCAAAGTCATCTGCCCGTTCGCGTCGGTCATACTATACCACTCGTAGGCCAGGTCATTTGGAATCAGTGACATCTTATTTATTAGAATGATATACAGTAAACTATAATTTTCATCTAGATGAAATGCTAAAAGTGACTATTATATTTATTTTCATAAGGATGAATATCAAATTATAGAAATCATCTATTTTTTGTTAATGTATACAAATCTATATCAGCGCGCGCCATGTATGCATTAAGCAAACTCACTTTGGGTGACGTTTTCTTAAAACAACAAACTTTGCAAGCCGTTGCTTAGCAACGCGTAGCGACGATTGTTATTAACATGGCGGAATAAATTCCTTGTCAAATTAATTATTTTAATATATTGGTATATAACGAAAATATTACAAATATGAGAAAAAAAAAGTATCCTATGTTCATCCCGGGACCCTCAAGTATCTCTATATGAGTATTTTATCACAATTAAATTAGCGGCTTGGCCCTGATTGCGTAAAAGACAGACAGACAGACAGACAGACAGAGTTACTTTCGAATTTATAATATAGGTATGGAATATTATATAAACTGAGTTTATTTTCCACCAAATAAAATCTAATAAAATTCAAAATGTGACAATTGTATTGAATTAATTGAACAAAAAACTTTATGACGCGTCGGTCTTATTTTATTTATTTTTGCATATTAAAAATATAAATTTGCATATAACATAGTAAAACACTAAAATTGCACACATTTCTGATTATCGACACGTGCAGTTACAGGTGTTGTAACACGTGTCAATAATCTATAGTAAAATATGATTATACGTGATATTTTGTTGAGGCAAAAGCACTTTAAATATTTTTGGAAATTGCAAACTTATTTTGTTGAAAAAATATTTTTTTACGTAGATATTAACCAAAATATTTTTTCACCGTAGTTAGTAGTCAGAAGTCAGTAGTCTAGATATGATTAAAGAATCTCTTCTATAGACAACTTGATAGTTTTTTAATATGAAAAATAATAGGCAGCGTGAAAGCTTCGAGTTCAATGGTTCCATTATTTTTTATCTCATTGGTATATACTCGTAATTATGATTAAATAGTGTTGGAAATAATTATATCACATTAGTAAGTTATAAATTTTCATTTTAATAAGACTATATTTATAGTAATTTCAATTGTGCCATAAAAAAGAAACGATGCAATATATGACTAATATCATAAATCGAAAAATATAAAATTAAAACAATATTATTCCTTTGAAGCAAGTAATTATAATAAAAGTATTCAGAATGACTTCAAAAATTAAAGCAAAACACTGAGTAATCATATACTCAACATCCCTGGTGGGGATCGAACCCACGACCTTTGGATTAGAAGTCCAACGCGCTATCCTCTGCGCCACAGGGACTGAGTATTTTTAATATTAATTTATGTATATAAGTGTGCTATCGTTTGTATTTTATACACTATAGAAATAATAGAAAAATTATGAAAGTGAGATTTATCAGTACGATTAATTAATTATTTATATTTTTGAAGATATACAGTTATATAGTTCAGTATTATTGCATACTTATGGACGATATTTAAAAGCTAATTTGGCCTCAACTTGACTGGCTTCCATTTTTGTCTTTTGAGATATGGAACCCTATAACGCTTTTATTTTAATCCACATAGCGGGGTACATACAAATGGGAAATATAGCGTTAAGACATTTGGTTCGCCAAAATTTGGAGAACTTGTTGATAAGTGGAACTGAACACTGCGCTCCTTCACTTATTAGCATGGCGAGGGAAAGAAAATAATTTATTTCTCCGAATGGGAATCAAACCCCCAACCGCCGCGTTTACAATCAGACGCCGTGCCAGTATGCAACGACGACGGTCTCGCATTCCAACTATCTCGAAATGTGCAATCATGTTTTTTTAAATGTGATAAAGAATTCATTAGTTTCCTTATATATTAGTCTCATATAGTAAGAATTATTAGAAACGTAACAACTGTTTACAAAATACTATTATTTAAGTCACAAAAATATGAGAAAACAGAAAATAACCAAAAGTTATTATGGGTTTTATAATATCTGTAGGTAGTATATGTACTTGAAAACTAAAATAGAAGATACAATACTTTTAGTAAATTAAAATAATCGTCTATATTAGATTTCAATCCATGACCTACTCAGCATAACGGATGTGATAACGCATCAATGTCTCATCTATCCCAATGCCGCGTTTTCGTATCAATAATAAACATATATAATGTATATATGTATGTATAGAATATAGATTATATGAAAATGTTTACTTAAGCTTTAGTCTTAATATGCATTATTTTTATACTACAATACTGTCTAAGAGAAGGTGAGTTCAACAAGTTGAGTATAAAAAACTATACAAATGTGAGTATTTGTTTACTTTTACTATGGTTCTGCACTTAAATAAGAAATCTACTTAATTTATATTATTGCGGCGTTGAGTTTTGCCACTCAATGTGTTGAGTGCCTCCAGAATTCGGCAGAAAGTTGGGAACGGAGTGTTTTAATACTAGATTCCCTCTGCATACCCTGCTGCGTGCGGGATACAGCGTGAAGCTGTATTAATTTATTTTTTATTTATATTATGAAATATTCGTGAATCCATTTGAACCCTATAAACAAATAATGAACTTTACATGTAATCCATGGATATTATTGTTGTTAAGATTATCTTCATTGTATTATATTATTAGAGTAAATTGGCCTTAATGTACCACATAAAATAGTTTTAGCAGCTATATAACTATTTTAAAAAAAAATCCCGCAAATATCTATTGTAGGTAGATAGAGAAAATAAAGTTTCAGTAATTTCCGAGTCATATCTTGGTTGACAGGCATTATTGACATTTTTTTAATTATTTTCATCGCGTGACTTTTTTAGTTAAAAACGTAGCCGTAGCCAACGTTTATAAATCATAAAATATTTAATAAATTTGATAAAAAATGTGTCTTTTTCATTTGTTTGTAGTTCTATCCTAAATTTACAATAAAATTAATGGTTCTTTTCTATAGAACTTAGTTTAAAAAATATAAAATACTAATTTAATGTTTAAAAAATATAAAAAATCCTTTAGTATTTCAATAAATGTTTTACTTACAAAAAAGCTTTAACATATTTTTGCATTCAAAAAATTAACATTTAAATTAATAATTTCTTGGTAATTAAAGTTAAATCCTATTATATGGTTTCGTAATAAATGTTCGGTCATTTATAACACAGCTTGAAACAAATTACCTACATATTGAATCTAATAAAAAAATCTGTCAAGTGTGAGTTTGCCTTGTTAACAATTCAGTACCGTACATATAAATTGTACTTACATAATATAAAAGTTCACAAACTTAACTCATTTTGCTTCATCTATATATATAAAATCGAAAGGTCACTCACTCATCACGAAATCTCAGAAACTACATGTGCTAGGAATCTCAAATTTTGCATAGGTGATTTTTTATAGGACGTAGGTGCTCATGGACAGATAATAACGTAGTTCACGCAGGCGAAGCCGCGAGCGGGCCGCTAGTTTTGTATAAAATAAATTGAAATTAATTTTGAATAAAATAAACTGAAAGTAATTTAAGTACTCATTTCTTGCCAAATTTCATAATTGTGGGTCCACAGGACCTTACCCAAAGGTTTAGAATACAAAATTTAAAACAAAACGATGCAAACATGATTTTGCTCCATCCCATATTTATTTAGTTGTTCTATTACAGTCAATTAATTAATTATATTATATTTATGATTTATTAATAAATCATAAATTATAAATCTTGGGGAGCGGACGGTAAAGCAAAAAGCGTGTGCGTAGGCAAGAGTTGTTTATTACCAGGTACGCTATCAAATATGTTATAAAAACTTTGTTAATTTATTACCTGTTTCTAAATCTAACACAAAAAATAACTTAAAATTATACGTTTTTATGGCTTTTTTTAACTTTTTTATGTTAAATCCCTGGGTTCCCATTGTCTGCCCTGGGTTCCTATTGAACTTGTGCGAGATATAGCAAGAAGAATATATTTTTTAAATACTTGTCAATAAAAATGCCTAATTTTACACGCGGTGTTTGTGGGTGTGTGTATATTATTTTATTTGCGTTTTCCTGCCTTGGATCGACGTTGGGTTCTACCGAACATTATTTAATTAAATTCGACTCTGTATTAAATATAAAATACAGAACGAAGTGTCTTGACACTAAAGACATATAAATTTTGCAATGATTATTTTCTATGAAATTCCTATAAGTATAAGTACCGAAATGTGACAGACATTTCGGTTTTTTTCCTTTATTTGTATTGTAAGTTCTCACTTCGTATTCGTACTAGTTCATAACTGTAGGCTAACGGGAAGTACCCTATAGATTTTGAAAACAAAGATCTTATACAGGTTCCGTTCTTACTTTTTGAGGTACGGAACCCTAAAAAAATTGTAGTTATTGTTCATATGCATGGGGCTACTAATTTCTGGGTATTATCGGTCAAACACTACACTCTAAAAGATTTGTGGCTACAGTGTTTGCCGTATCACTAAGATGCTTTTGCATTTACGTTGCTTAGACGTCATAATATTCGTGACATTTTTAATTTAAAAAACCCAAATTACCTTACATGTTTTTATTATATGAATAGATATAGATTTATATTAAAAAATATGATAAATAAAATATAAAATTCATGCACATTTCAGCACATAGCAGGATAGGTAGAGGGAACCTGGGAACCCAGTGTTGAGATACTCAGTGTATCATAAGACACTTCCACTCCTCACTTTAGAATGTAGTCTAGAGGTGTGTTGAAATTAACACAGCGTCTTGCTTACCAGAGCAAGAAAATGAAAATATTAAATATATTTTTTCTTGCGTGGGAATGGAAACCACCACCTGTCGTACAGTTGTACGCTTGTGATCCTATGCGAGCACAGGTCTGTGGTTTTTAAATATTATAATGAATTAAAAAAAACAGTAAATTAATACAATACGGTAGCTTATATTTAAAAAAAAATATTATAGTATTTTATTAAAATAGTCAACAGCTGAATTTAGTTGATAAGGCATCGGTGATAAAATATTAAGATAATATATATGTAGAAATATCTAAGAAACTCCATTTGTAATTGTATTATCTGAATACAAATAAAAACAGTATCGTGGCGCCGTCGAGACACGTATGATTGCACAGCACCATTGTTTTTACTCCCATGTACCTAAGATTTGAACCTGTATAATATATAGTAGTAGTAAGTACCTGTAGTAAGGAGTGACTTAACATTAGGTTCCCAGTTTCCCTCTGCCTACCCAGCTATGTGTGGGAAGCTCATCGAGTGGCGCTTTGCCTCTTTTACCAAAGCGAGGAAATGAAAATATTAAATATTTCATTTCGTCAAGGGGGAATCGAACCTACAACTTGTTTATTACATTTACAATAACACATTTGTACCCCTGCGCAACAATTGACTTCATAAATTATATATTTTAATGATCCCAGTGAAATAAAATTGAATGTCTTTGGGGCCAATCTTAAAAGATTTTTCTTTCAAAAAAATTTATCGGATAACAAAGGAGATTAATAGCCAATTTCTATGAATAACCTACATAATGGACTTAAGCTTAAATGAGAACAGTTCAGTATTGTTAGTCAATATTCACCATCTATAAGGGAAATTAATTTTAATATAAAAATTAATTTATCCACTCAAGTTAATACTAGCAATATAGAATTATAAACTTAAACATTAAAAAGTTTTTTTATTTAGTTCCATCTATCTATAATGAAATTAAGATAAATTAGATCTACTTACGGCTTACCGATTGAGCTGAAATTTTGCATGCATGTGTAAATCGGATGACAATTTGTATTGTAAATCATTATGATAAGCTGACCTGATGATGGAACTGGGAGGAGGCCATGGAAATTCTGTAATTAAATGACAAAACCTCATCACGCCTTTGGAGACGCTTAGATGGTAACTAGGATTCGATGATGGACCACAAAAAATCACTATAGGAATTCATTAATTAAGCAAAAGAGTCTTAATGAAATAGAACGTGTTCTATGTTCCTAGGTTCCCTCTGCACGAAATACAGCGTGAAGCAAAAACAGTAAATAATATATAGAAGAAGATGGAAAAATAATATTAAAAACGTAAAACGAATTCAAAACCTATTTTACCAATATAATAGGCAACTATAGCTAAGCATCATAAACTACACAAGATTAAAAACTTCACATTAAATCGTTAAACGCTATAACCGGATGTAGTATGGAATAGGGTCGTTAAGTGACGCTCGTTCTAAAATACGTTACTAATTAATACAACACTTTCGATACTAGCACGTCAATCCGTTCAACGGTATATCAGCCTTATATTTTTCATATTAATAAACATAAATCAGTCGAGGCGCATGCGCACGAAGTGTGTAAATGTGACAGGTTGTGAATTCAGAATTCAGAAATGGGGACGGAGTGTCTTAGCACTAATTTCCCTCTTTTTTTTTAAATAAATAACAAAAATATATAAAACAAACTATATCAATTCCTCTACGCCGATATTGCATTCTCATATTTTTTAATGTCGTATGTGTGTCATTTGATTTAATAATTAGCCGTTCCGTTAGGTACTCGTATGTCATTAAGAACAGCTTTTTGTCATAATTTTTTTTATTGCTATGTGACTACATTTTTCCAATCTTTTATCCCAATTATATGCCAACTTTATGGTTTATTTCTAATAAATAAGACACAAAAATAAAATACTAAGAATTAAACGTTAGGTTTTTTGTCAAAAAGCAGTATAAAACGCTTTAGGCCAAGCAAATTTTATGTTGCATTTAACTTATATATGAAAGAAAAATACAACGCTCACTTTTGCTTCAGCGACTATACTATATATATCTTATTAATTAAAGTAAGATATGAAGCTGAAATCGCATTTACTCACAACTAAGTGCACCATGAATGGGTCAAAATTATGTTATTATACCAAAAGGTAAAATAAATAAAAAGTTTTTGTAAAATAAATAAAAAAAAAAACGCAAATGCCGTTAAATAAACAATTCTATAAGTAGTGTACCTTTTTCAACTCTATGATATCAGCTTCACTTTTAAATATTTCGTATATTTAAAAGCCTATTTGCATGATTAATTAACGAAGTCACGAAAATGACATAAATATTTTTGGAGCTAAGTATTTTCGATGTATTTACAAACGTATTCTAATTCTAATATTCTTCTAGAAACCGTGGAAAAAAAGGTAAACAGGTATATTTAGATGATTATGTCATTCTAAATAACTTGTTACTTTAAAATTGTCTTTTCTAGAATCTAACATATATTTCGTATATATTTTTTAGCAACATGCTGTATACCGTACACAGCAGAGTGGGGGGAACCTAGTGTTAAGACACTCCGTTCTCCATTTTCCACCGAATTCTAGAGCCATTGCGTCTTGAGTTGCGGAACTCAATGCCCTGTTTTGCCTCGACACCAGAGCGAAAGTATTAAAATAACCAAATAAGTTACAAATTGTTTTTTACAGTATAATGTTTTTAGTCAAATTGTTTATTAATAGTTTTAAAGATCAAGTAACCAATTAGGAACTTTGGTTTGAATAGATACTTCATCCACTTAACTACTAAGAAGTGAAATTCCAAATTGAGTGGTGATTGAAAGTGTTTAATTTTAGAATCTATGTCATTATTATTAATTTGAAATTAGCTTTCCTTTGATATTCAAAAATTGTTTAAACTTAATTAAAGACTTGATTAATTGGGTAATACCATCATTATGTTAAAATGTAGGTGAAATATAACATATTTTCAATTGTTTTTTCAATTCTCTACAGTCTTCATAAAAATATATTTTTTAAATATAAATATTAGAAAAACCCAATACTTAACATTTTGTGAAGAATAATTCTGATCGAGTACCATTGAAATAATTACATAATTGATACAAGCATGAGACGAATAATAAATTTTGTCCAAAAATATACTCGTTATATGCATCTTTTATTAGAACTTCAGTAAGCTTATTAATAAGACTTTTCTTGTTATTAAAATTTAGTAATCTTAACGTTCGTCTCCACTATTCGAGCTCTTCCTGGAGAGGAAGCTCCAATCAAAATGGAAAAAAAATATGTATATATCTGTTAAAATTATGAAAATAGGCAAAAAAATAGTTTAAATAACTTTAAATAGATATCATAAACTATCACATACTAATAAAAGGAAAAGAATTAGAGAATTATAGATTGTCGATTTTAATTTTCTGATTGACAATATGGTCTAGTAGCAATGGTAAATTTTAACTATTATCATATACTTATTTACTGGCAAGGTTGAGAGGAATCATCAAAATCGGTCAACTCGTTTGGCCTCTACGCCGCATAGGAACAAACATTCATATGTACATACGCTGATAAACACATTATACTCTTTTAAGTCACGTAATCAGGTAAAAAGTTGTATAATTGATTAAATTATAATATAACAGAAAATATTCTCCGTATATTGTAAAATAAAAAAAATGGTGGCCACTTTTTTATCTATAAGGATATTTGGAGTTTTAATTTTATAGAAGACAATTGACATTGACTAATGTATTAAATTTGATTTGTGTTTTATTATAAAAATGATTATAAGAAACCAAAAACCCAAGAAGCCTAAAAATGAAAAACCTGAAAAGAACATGGAAGAAAAGAATCTATGTTTTAAAATACTTATATTATATTTATAGTAGAAATACATATAATTATGGAGATGCGAATACATAAGGATATGTTAAATTAATTGAATTAATTTTATTATTAACTAGCGACCCCCTTGCGGCTTCGCCCGCTTTTATTACTGGATTATTCATATAATGTATGTTTGCAAAGCACTTAAGATAATGTGAAAATTAATTAAACTCTAATGCAACCCGCATTTTCGTGGTTTCAATAAGGATTTTCCAATTGTTTTACTCGGCAAGGATTTTTTAGTAGGTACCGTAATTTTAAATTTGTGCTACTAATCTTTTCAAGTACTTTTTAAAATATATTTAAATGACTATTTTTAGATAGTTAAATGACTATTTTTAAACGGAAGAAATTATAAACAAAAGCCTACCTACTAATAACTACTACAAAAAATATGAAACCAAATATATCGCGCTGAAATAATACATTCAACTCCAATTATCCAATACGTGCAAACGCATCTAAGTCTTCGTTGCTATGCCTCTATAGCGGGCGGGTTTTTTTTTCGAGCTTGTAGTTAATGCTGAAGAGGGTATTCTGTCCCTGATGAAAAGCAAGCACTACGTGGCTGCCTGTGAGGATAATTAAATAGAATGCATTGGCCGGGAATCGAACCCGGGCCGCCCGCGTGGCAGGCGAGCGTTCTACCACTGAACCACCATGACTGCTCATGACGCGCTTGTATAAGCAAAACGTCGCGGGGCGCGTTTCGCAGCAAGATGTTTTGATATTGTAACAACTTCTAAAGTACTTATTAAAATGAAAAAAACAGTAAAAGACAGTTTTGATCTACATTAAATGGCCAACGTAACTAATATACTTATTTATATGCTGAGAGTAAGGGATAAGTAAAACTTGAGTCGGCACAGCTTGATTCAACGGCGTGATGTGTCAACAATTAAATGCGTTTTTCTGTAAAACTATTCGCAATTTCGAAAGTGTAAAAAACAAATTCTATCTTCGTTTAACGTATAAAATTAATAAAGTATTTTAAAAGATAAGGATTAATACCATTATGGCAAAATATCCCTCACAATAAAAAATATATTGAAGTTACTATTTTTAGACAGAAATATGATCACTACACGTTATCCTTAAAAGATAAAAATATGCTCTCGCGGACTTTTTTGTAGATCTTATTAAGAGGAACAATACTCCAATACATTATTTTCATGTAGTACTTACCATTAAAGCAGCGCATGCGCGAAAGTGTCTCAACGGGTAGGACTTTAGACACATTTATCGTATTTATGTTAATTTACATAAGAATGTACACATAATAAACTATATATAAACCTTCCCTGAGAAATACTCGACCTAATGGTAAAAACCGCATAAAAATCCGTTGGGTGGTTTAGAAGAAGAAGAGTTAGAAAGTTCAGACAGACACGAAAAGCGACTTTGTTTTATAAGATATATAGGATATAGGATAAATTACCAAAACATGTAACTCAATGTTTGGTATATATATTAAATGGAAATAAATTATATTAAGCTCACTGATTTCATTAAAATTACAAAAATATTCAACTAGGAACTACTGGTAAAAATATCTAACAAATTAAATATTATATTATATTTTTATTTTCTTATTGTTTTTTTATTATTGCAATAGGAAAACAGTTAATTATATATTTTGAAACCTAGACCTAATATTTCCTATAATACGAACTAATAATATTTTAAAATATCAATCGCTAAAAGACACAAATGGGCATTTTAACTAAAAGAAAATAAAAAAAACGTTTTAAAATTAATAGAAACTATGATTTACGTCAAGATACGACCTCAATGATCTCCAAGCGCGTCAAGAGTTTTCAGTAAACAAGAAGGTGTAAAGTAATTACAATTAATTATAATTACACCATTATCTTAGTAAATAACTAACGCGCATAATGAACAACTTATTAGTATGAAATTTTCATAGCTGAAAGTATTTCCTTTAATTTAATTGATTTAATTAATTAAAAATTAAAGCAATAATTATTATTTACTATGTTTTTATTTGTATCATGTAAGCAGAATAAATGTATGAACTATAATTCGGCGATTTTTTAAGTATTACTTATATTTTTAAATTTTAACTTTAAATTTTAAACAATATCATGAACAATATCAATATTACAAAGTTTTATTCTTTTTGTAACATGAACGATGATTTTTACAAATTATAATTAAATAAAAATAATAGCTATAAATATAATGCTTTTAGATTCAAGCTTTATCCGCTGGTGGGATAGCTAGTGAGATGGGATGCCTCGTTGACTATCATCAGCGTCTCCATAAATCACCTTCCTCTAGTATCATTAATAATGTTTTCTCGCAGGTTAACCGACGTCTTTCTTTGCTTCTATTAGAAGTGAAAAAATCTATCGAACATTAAATATAAAGATGCTGTTATTGAATACCATATTTGTCATATATACATAGTATTTAAATAAGTAAAGAAAAAGAATGAAACTTTTAAAAATCGATTAAACAAAAAAGTCTATGAGAACATGAAGCGACGACAGCAGATTATTTAATATATTAATAGGATAAGTCAATATATTAATAGGATAAAACCAGATTATGTCATGAAATTAGCTTATTAGTTTGATATACGATGTAACATATTTAAGGAAAAGAGATGGAAAGACTTAAAATTATTAGTCTTATTAGGAACCCTGTGGCCACCAGCTCAGAGAAGGCAACAAGAATACCATTATATTTTAGGTCCCTTCATGATAAATGATTAAATTGAAATTTTTCTATTTATTATTTGTTTTTCGAGTCCAACTAACACTTAACGGATTTTTTTTTATTTTCACATAATATGACCAATATAAAATATACTAATTTATGAAAGATTTTTTTTATTGGGTCTGTCTAAAACCCATGTATTGTATCCCCACTAAATAAATTAATGACATTGGCGGAAAATGATAAACGGAATTTTCTAAATTACATAAAGAGGAAAAAAACAATAATGACACAACTAATGTGACATAATTTAATGCATAATATTATTAAAATGATACATCCAAAACATTCAATATTATGTTATATAGTCCCTATTCCATGACCGATAGAGGGGTAAACTAAAAATAAGGAAAAGGGGAATAACAAGGCAAGTATCTTACATATATGGAATGAAGATATGAATCAAATATATGTTCGCTTGTACGATTTAAATCATAGTATATGAGATGTGATTAGATAACAGGTTTCTCATAACAAATTGGGCGCGGCCATTCTCATAACAAATTATAGTCAGAATATATATTAATGCTATATTTATAAAAGTAAAAAAGTCATTAGAAATTAATTTAATTAAGTGTAAAGTTATTTTATTCTTAAATTGGTATACTAGTGGTTAGAAACCTTTGTTAAATATTTAATTCAACAAGTGGAAATGGATCCCACAACAATCGCGTTTAGAGATTTCCCAAATTTTGTACCTAATCTGCCATCTTTAGTGTTCAAAGTGAGTTCTGGAAATTAATTCTATTTACACTACTCGTTGTAATAATGTGTTATCATATCTATAGATACATAGTTACGTGGAACGTCTAGAAATTTGGCCTCTCTGTGGACTTTTCTTTAAATGGACGACAAGAGGAGAACAGAGTGATACTTCTCTAGAGAATCTCGGAGTCGTGTAAAAATAAATAAATTAAGCTAGTTTTGATAAAAATAATATTTTTTTTATTTATTTTAAAATCAAGGCCAGACCTTTTATTACATAAACTGAAAACTATAAAATTATTTTGTATGTATGTTACCGCATTAAGGAAAATCTTTTATGTCTGCTATGACCTAAGGACGTCTTGAACATTCACTAGGGGATGTACCTTATCCTATCTCTTGTATACAAATACGAGTAACGTTCGATTATATTTATCATTATTTACTCAGAACTGCTGAAGTATTCACTGAAAGTTGTATAACGTAAAAGTAATATAAATTCACAATGAAAATAAAACTGTTCGTTTGTTTAGCTTTGACTGTGATTATATCGTCTTGTATTGTTGTCATAGGTAAGTAAAATTTATGATATTGTTAGCGTACAAGTGTAAAAGTGGGTAGATTTAGGTGAAAAAAAGACAATAAAAGCAGTGGAATAGTGTCAAACGGGAACAGTTGCTTGTAGGCGGAAGCCCTGATTGGAAGGTATCTAGTGTGTAGTGTTGTTATTGAGTGATACATGCCACTTATTGTGATTATGTGGAACCTCTCTCCGAGTACGTTAAAGACATATAGACGGTATGTATTTTTATCGTGTTATTTTAAAAACGTTAAAGTTTTCGCTTTCCGTTTCCGTTTTCTAACAATATATTATAATATATTCTTTGTTGCACTAGAAATAAAATAAAAAAAGAAATAAGAGTTACAGAAATAAGATTAACACTTTTCTCTCTGAGATTTCTTCCAGCCTAGACTTAAGTGAAAAAAATATATACGAAGTATTAAATATTTTTATTGTCATATAACTGATAATGTTTGATAGTATTATTAAAAAAAATATTAGAATAGGTCGTCGTCAGCAGCAGAATTCCTTCACTCACTCCACAGCAAAACATAATGTTTATTCCTTATTTCACATTAGGTTGAACCTCTCTATGCTTTTATAGGTAAAAAAAATATATATTATAATTTCATATTTTATGTCTAAAGTTTTTAGTTAATCTGAGGAGTCTTTATTTTCATGGGGACAGTAATGTGGTCTATAAATATTTTTTTGTCCGATCGGACGAAGATTTTGATTATATGTTTTTTTATTATATAGGGTAAATAAAATCTCAACTTTACTCTACTCTATTCAGAAACATTGTAGACTTGTAAAATCTAAATAAGGAAATTCGTATCAACATGAATAATAATTATTTTATTTGAATATGTCCAAACCCATACAGTACGATTGTTTGAAATAAAATTATTCCTCTTTTTACGGTGTATTTTTTTGGACTATTAAATTATTATCATAATTGGTTCAGATATGGATACCAGTAGGTACACGTATTTTTAGGTTGAGTATTTAACTTTTTACCTTCAAAAAGATATTTCGGTTGTAATTATTAATCTCTTGCGTTATTTTTTATGTAATATAATAATGTTATCTCTGGGAGTACAATAACCCATTGGCTAACGATAACTCCTTTGTATAACCTACCGTATACTTGTATATGTACCTAGTATTAATTTCTCCATTTTCCGCCAATTTTTGAGGGTATTGTGAGCTGAGTGGGGCCCCCGCACCACAAGTTACCTCTATAAAAATAATAAAAAGCCAATAGTAGTTTCTTAGAGGCCAGTTATGGAACTGTGGGGAATGGACGTGTCATGACTGGTACGCATAATTAACACTAGGTCCCCAGGTTCCCTGTAACTACCTTTCTATGTGCGGAATACGGCAAGAAGTTAAAAAAACCTACTTTAACCATGTTGGGATTCTCAAGAATGCTCAGCTGGAGCACAGGTACTAAATGAAGTACACATTTTATATTATAATAGTTATGTTTTCTTCAGCGGCGACTCCAGATTGCGATGAGGTACCTATAGAAAAATGGGGTGGCTCTCCTTCCAAAAGGAAAACTTATTTGGAGAAACCTGTAAAAATGGCAGTCATTCAACATACTGTCACTCAAGAGTGCGCAAGCGACGATGAATGCGAAAAAATTGTAAATAATATAAGAAAGTTTCAAACACAACATTCTCACTTTGAAGATATCGCACAATCGTAAGCTCTTTTCTTTTTTAACATCACGCTATATCGTAAGATAAATGAATATCGTAGGGTTGAAAACATATATCGTAGTATACTAGGCTAGCATAAAAAATACGGCAGAATCTAGAGTAGATCTCAACAAGGCCTTTCGTTCTTTGCCTTCCGATATCAAGACGTCGAGGCGAATTCAACTGCATTCTGCCTTCTAGATCGGGCAAATGAAAATAATTTATCTCCCCGGGTATAGATCAAAATTATAACTGTCGAATTCGTAGATAGACTGAGGCAGGGTAGGCAGAGGGTATCTAGGAACGTAGGTTTATGACGTTTATACGTGAGCATTGTGTCGAAATATTCATACAATTATCAAATAATTTCAGTTTCCTTGTTGGTGGAAATGGAAAAATTTACGAAGGCGCTGGATGGCGAGTTGGAGCTCACACCATGGGGTTCAATGACAAGTCTATAAGCATCTCATTTTTGGGTGATTTTAGAGGTATCTAAACTTTAGCTACATTTGTGAGTTACCCCTATTTCTTCCATTTCATTCCACATATTATCTTTTTACAAAACATAATTGCTATTGAAATATGATAATATACTCTTTAATATTAATTAAACCATTGTAACACAATTGTGTCATTAATATTGACGTGGACCGTGTAGGACTAAACGTGATGAGAATATTTTAGTTTTAAGCATAAGTCCCCCATATCCAATTTGAATTGTCTTTCTTGGCTTACTTCGAAATTTCAGACAATTATTTCTCTCCGGATCTAAAGAGATGAAGAACTGAGTGATTTATCACTACTTCCTAAGATGGATAAGGTATAATAAATATAGTCATAGGAAGCTCTACTTCTTGCAACACAAAAAACTTTTTTTTACATTCATTCATTCATATTTACATTCATATTCATTTTTACATTCATTCTATAGAATTCTTAGGTATTTTATCTCATATCTTCTTCTTTCAGAAAAACTACCTGCTCCGCAAGCACTTCAAGCCGCTAAAAACTTTTTGAGCTGTTCTGCTGAAAACGAAAATTTAGATAAGGACTACCATTTAGTTGGCCATATGCAGCTAACTCCCACTTTAAGTCCAGGCGCCACTTTACAAAGCGAAATCGAAACATGGCAACACTGGTACAATATTAGTAGGAATTAATAAAATATTATAATTTTTAGTTGCATGTATTAGTTAATTTATTTTTATTGAATATAAGATTAGAAATAAAATATTTACAACGATAAGTTTGTAGAAAGTATTAAAAATATAAAAACTTATTCTTGTAGTTTTATTTCTGTTGACCATTTCATAAATATTCTATGTCAAGAATCTAAAGAGCTGTGGACACACTCTAAGAACTTAAAGTGATGTTATAGAAAGAGAGGTTATAACGACACAATAAATGTGTTGAAATATAAACTTAAGCTTATAGTCCTTACTAGATAGATTATAAAACGTTATAAGATTTTTTAAAATTCAAATCAGTAATTTAATAATATAAACACTTCAGTTTATTTAATCGTATATTATATAGATAGGATTAAAATTTTGCTATTTTTAAGCAAAAAAATAAGAAAATAACTAATATTTTCAATGTGAATCAATTCAGGACAAAACTTACTTTAATAAAATTCAAAGTTGTTTATCTTCAAATCCAGTATCACAATAATGTATGTGATGGTATATTTTGCATATAATGGAATCTTTTATTTATAATGGAAATATGAAAAAAAAACAAGCTTATTTTTATTTGAAAATTATTATTTTTTATTTTTCTTACCGTTAAGTAACTGTAACTCCAAAGTATTAAATATCTGACTGACTCGCAATAGTTGCAGATTCGATTCTCACTTTGAAAAGTGTCTGTACTTAAAATATATTGTGCTTGGGAAGACAAGGTTCAAATACAATTTCTCTTTGCTTGCTCTTCCGAATTCAGGACATAATAATTATATGATAATATTGTAATGTATTGTAGCTGAAGATCGAGCTCAGTGGCGTACCATTGGAGAGGCCTATGTCCAGCAGTGGACGAGGACAGGCTGATGATGATGATGATGATTGTATAGTCATCTAATCTACATATACTAGCCAAGTTTTATGACGATACAACATTTAGAAGTAGATGTAATTTAGATACTTATATTTTATTAGATAGTACCTCAGTTACAGCTCGACCTTATAAAAGCTTTAATAATAATCTTTTCATTTCAAAGCACGTAAGAGTAAGAGATAAAATTATAAATATAGCAATTTAAAACGCCGCGCACTGCATCACGTGTGTGACCTGCGATAAAAGTGGTCGTTTCATGCATGTGGTTGACAATTATTTATTTAATAAAAATAAATAAATTATTTATTTTGTTTCTATAAAATAAATAAAGAAGAAAGAATCTGTTATTAGGTATTGGCCAGTTCTAATTAATAAATTAATATTTTTTTACTAATATCATTTTCTATATTTAAACAATGTGAAGAAAACTAGGCACGCTCGAAACACCATAAAGTAAGAACTGTGAAGAAAACTACCCTTCTTATAATTATTTAATATTTTTATGTATTTCGTTTACTAATTAATATAAGCAGTCTTCTAAATTATCACACATTTCAAATCTTTATTTTTAACGATATTATGGGTAACATGAAATAGTTGTTGTTTTTATGTTAGTATTTTAAGATGTGTTTGTTCTATTGGTATAAATATTATGAAATAAATTAATAGAGTTCATGTAAAGTTGACTCAGGTCATGCAGAAGATAAGGACGACCTCGTCCATGCTTTGGATAGTGATAAAAAGGAGAGTGATAAATCACACGTCCAATTGGATTGGATAGTAGAAAAAAATATTGAAAGTAAGATAAGCCTACTGAATTACCGAATTCTAGAACTTTCAGCCCAGTAGACATTGGATATTGATTTGTTTAATTGTAACCCCGCGTTCAGTTCTGCAACTCACACAAGACCTCAAAAATTCAGTAGGGAATGGAGAAAAGAGAAAATGGGGAATGATTGAATTTTAATGGAGAACGAAGTGTCTTAATAATAGCCTCACAGGATACAGCATGCACCAAAAGTAAAAACGGAAAAAAAAGGAGAAAATGAAAATTATTCCTCCGACCCAGCATTGAACCCACGTCTAACGCGTTGACAGAATGTTCCACTGCTCTACGCTGTTCTCACGTTGTTTTATAATTAATTCAATTACTATATTTATACTTAACAAGATGTCAGTCCCGTGTTCTTTAGTTCAGAGGTGCAAGTTTCTGTTTAATATCCTATTGTATGGTAATGTATTCTGAAATAAATAATTTCATAGGTATTTTGAATTTAATTATAAATATTAAACACTATAGGTGTACTTATTTTTTTATATTGTTATTTTACCTATATAATACACTAGCGGATGCGCGCAGCTTCGCTTGCGTATTTATGGGGTGAATTCTAAAAAACCATGAAACACATGTTCAATTAAATATTTTTAAGAGACTAAATTTCAAATTTTATAATAATCGGTGGCGTTTTAAAGATGTTTCCATACAAACTTTCAACCCCTTATGTGCACCCTTAGGGAGAGAATTCTAGAAAACGATGAAACACGTATTCAATTAAATGCTTTTAAAAATCTAAATTTAAAATTTTATAAAAATCGGTGCCGATTTAATTTTTTTTCCATACAAACTTTCAACCCCAATTTCTCCCCTTTAGGGTTAAAATTTTTCAAAATCCCTTCTTAGTGGATGTCCAGATTACGAAAGTAAACATCTGTCCAAATTTCACGTTTCTACCATCAGCGGTTACGGCTGTGCGTGCGTCTTACCTCAGTCAGTGAGGACAAGTCCTTTTATATATATAGATAATTACATATTTATGGCAATAGCTAAGGAAGTAATCTTCACTTTTCTTATAGAATGTTGATTTTGAAGTATTTTATCAATTTATTTACTTATCTGCTTATTTACTGTAGCTTGTTATATTAAAGTTCTGATTTTTTTTACATCAATATCATAATAATATATTTACTTATAATGTTACGTTTTTATTTTTATAAAAGTCTGTTCCATTTTTTGAAGAGTTCATAAATTCTATCTAAAATCATTCTATCTTAAGAATTGAACCTTAATCATTTTCATAGAAATATACAAAAATAAAACGTAATAATAATTATGTACAATACACTTACATGGATTCTAATTAAAAAATAACTCTGACGGCACTATTGAACCGTCTAATAAAAGTACGCTACTAAACTGCCTCCGCCGCTTCGCAAGGCTGTTCTTCTCAGAAGAGTTCACAAGAAACTCTACCGTTATATACGGTTAATAATATATTAAATATGTATATCTAATATATCTAATTTTTTTGACACTGTACTGTGTCTAAAAAATTTGTATAATGTAAAAAATTAAATACTACAATTTAAATTTAAATGAAGTTAAGCAATCTTTAATAATATAATATTAATATACCAGTCAATAGTTTTGTCTTTGGAAGGTCGAGCACGTTCTCTCATGATTGCATTTGGCAAGCAATTCTGAATCCCTTGGTAACTTCTCTGATTAGTAGAGGATATACAGTGTGGAATAAATTATGATTCCGATTTTTTTTCATTTCTTTAGGATATCTGGTCGACAAAGTCGTGCTTCGTGTACGGAGAAGTGTAAGTAATGTAAGTCCAAACATTACCTTGGGTGAAATTCAAATTCATACCCATAATGTGTACTTAGTGTCAAAACTCTCTGTTCCCTACTTTCCACTCAATTTTTGAGAAATTGTGTATTGAGTGGCAATACCCAATGCCGCGCTTCATTTGTTACCAGAGCGAATATGTAGAATATAGTTCATTTTCTTGAGTAGGAATCGAACCCACAACTGCTGCATTTACAATTACACCTTCTCTTCAATCTATAATATTTTCGTATTTATAGTTTGAATTCAACCAGTCTACATTTCTTACATATTTTTTTTATAATTTTATTTTAAAATTGGCACTATTATTGTACCAGATTCGAAAATATATAAGTGAGCAAGCAGTAAAAAAAGGAAGAAAAATCGCGGACATAACGGTGTTCTTGATGATTTATCGAAACAATTTTTAATTCAAACTATATATTAGACGAGAGCGAAAATTACGAAGACGCTATGTTTGGTGCGTCTTAAAGAATTGAAACTTAAAAAATCTTTTATTGGCTCTATTATTAGAGACACTCAAACAAATGCAAAACCACGTGAACTGCATGTCAATTTACATAAATATTTATTAATTTACAGTGATTAAACACTATTTCACTTAATTAATCTCTCTGGTCACGGTCAGGTCAGGTATGAATATTTAATATCTTTTATATGAAAAATACCACGTGTTGAGATAATGAATTAGGTTATTTCAATGAAGCAATTTGCTCTAGGAATATTTTTTTTTATATTATTAATATCTATAATAATATAACGGAAACACATTAAATATTATCTATATTTGTCACAGCTGGAGAACGGCTTAACCATTTTATTTTTTTAAGAAGTGATAGATAATGGCTAATCGTGCAAAGTGGAGTAGGTTGAGTAGGACGGCAGACCCTGGGATTAATGCCAGGAAGAAGAAGAAGAAGAGGAGATAACGGCTGTAACAATCATGCTAATATTATAAATGTGAATGTATGTTTGTTGTTACGCTATCACGCCAAAACTACTCAACCGATGATCATAATGATTTGTGCATGTTCTTTTTAGAAAAGATAGTTTTTTTTTTACATTATTAAATATATATAAGTATATTTTATACTTTGGCCATAATATAAAAATAAATTTAACACAGTGAAGCCGCGCTTGAGTCTGTAGTAGCTTATATTTTTTAGATAATTAGACCAGTTTACATTTTTCCGTCGTAACGTGATGATTTTTTAGTGTCTAATTGCACTTATAATTGGAATTATACTAAATACCAATATTTTCATAAAATTTGATATAAGATATAAATTTGCTATAAACAGAACCAGTTCCTGCTATAACTTTACAACAAAAAACTAAAAAAGAAACAAAAATAAAAAAAAATCATGTGAAAAAAAATCCTAAAATCCCATCGAAATTATTACTTTAAACGATATTTATAAATAGTGAAGTAATTACACGTTAGTAACTTGGCTGACTTTTTTACAATGTGCTTGAAGTCACGTGTGTCTCCATGTGAGCTGAACCGCTCTAGGGTCATTGGTTTAAATACAAGTTTGTATTTTTTTATTACTGCCTTTTTGTTACAACTTAAATGGCCATTTTGCTTATATCTAATTGGTTATGCCAATTTTATATAATTAAAAATAATTCATATTAAACCAATTGTTGAAATAATGTTAGATTGAATGAGATGGTTTTGAGTTCAACTCTTGATCGAAAGATGTTTTTTTTTCTTTTTTTAGCTTCAGTGTTAAGTCACAGCTCCCTACTTTCCACCGGTCTTTGTCTCGAGACCAAAGCGAAGAAATGAAATTATTAAATATTTCATTTCCTCGAGTGGGATTCGAACCTACGACCTGTTGCGTTTACAGTTTACGCTTGTGCCCTAGCGACACGAATGGTCTCAAATAAATATTATTATTTTATTGAAAAATTGGTTAAAACCCAAGTTCTCTCTGCTTTGTATGATCCCATACTTAAATCCTAAAACCATTTTTTTTTAATTTGAATTGAATACGAACACATTTTTATTAAATAGAGATATGTAGAAAAAAATTACAAAGAAATAAATGTTTAAAATTGTCCATTATAGATACTTATAAATATACAGGGTGGAATTGTCAGCGCCACTTTAAATGAAACCACAATTTTAACTACTCTATAAAAGCCTAATATAATTCGGAAAAATAATAATTCCCAAAAATGAAAAAGTTATTTTTTCAAACAAAATAAATAATAAAATTATCGTTTTAAAATAAAACACCATTTGTAAAGTATAACATAGGCACGCACACACTTACTTGTCAAATCGGAAACGTCGCACACGTATGTGTGCGTGACACGAAATACAGGTATGGATAAAAATCGTGAAATGAAAAAAAAATCCTACGTCCAAACTGTTGAGGTACCTTGATTAATTTCTTAGGTGTGGGTTTGAAATATATTACCCTATATGCAGTTTCAATAAAAGAAGCGCTGCCTCTTCCACCCTGTATATAAGGTAAGGTATTATGAAAAATAAAATAATTGGCAGCCCTTTGTGGTTCAGTGCAGACGCGAAGGTTGCGGGTGCCTTCTCCACTCGGGTTCTCTAGTTTTTTCTCTAGTAGACAGGGTGTGGTGGGTTCTACCGTTCTGCTCATAAAATTTGTAAAAATTAGGCTGAAAGTGAAAAACGGAGTGTCCATAACCTAACATATTAAGCGAAAAATAACGTGAAATTTTTAACATACTTACAAACATTATCTTCATCTATTTATGTCTCAGTACATTACTGCACAGCTGTTGGTAGTAGTAAATATTTTCCACAATGTATATTTACTTTCACGGTGACAGGGCTCGGAGAAAATTGCATTCTGAGGATTTATAAGAGTGCTATGAAGAGAGAACGTAGAATTTTATCTAAAATAGAAATATCAGCAGTCGGAGAAATCGATCCTGGAAGATATAATAGTTTTAGTTCTTTATAAATATTTTTTTTGGACTGTTACGACAAAGCTTAAAAAGTGTATCTTCATTGAGAACTCGCAGTTAAAATAGGAGGATTCCAAGACTAGGTCTGCGGAAGCTAGGCCTATGCGTATATCTCAAACGGCATTAATATAGGGCATAAAAAAGAATTAGGAAAACTCACAGCTTTTATGATAATATAAATTGTGTATAATGAGGTTATGAGTTGATAGTTAAAATTTAAAAGAAAACCTTTATTTTCTCTTTTTTAGAGCGTTTAAATAAAAGGTCTAAAACGAAGATTTATTGCTTTTAATGTATTTTAATATTAATATATATTAATTAATTGTATCGGATTAATACCCTAAAATTTAAAATATTTACGACTTACGTACAATTTATTAAAATTACTTTTTTTAAAATTTCTTATAATTTTTATAACTTATTTTTGACCGTTGCAAAAATGTTAATAGCTTTTTATTACATGTATCTCTATCTCACATACGTAACGGGTAACTCAATGCTAGCACTTTGACTAAGCGCCTGTAATATTTTATTTATAATTGACATGATTTATTTTTAGTATACACTTTCTTTAAGGCGCTTAGAAACTACGAAACTTAGCAGAAATGTATTAAAAATGTATCCTTTAAAAGGCTGTCACTGACAATTTTCCCACTATAAATTACTAAAGAAAAATATATGAAAATAGTTTCAATAATTTTATAGATTAGGTGAAAATGTTTTAACTTTTACTATGAACTATAAAATAATTCCCAAATGCTAATAATATTAACATTTAAATTACATTGTATATTAAGTACAAATGAACGACTAAGTTTAACACTATATTGTAAATTTAGTTGCAATATTAGATACCTTTGTCTGGTTTTATGTATGAAACTTGTGAAAGCAAACGTGTTACTGTATCATTCATTATTTTATAGCTATACTAGAAATAGCAATTAAGTACATATATGAGATAACAAGTGTCATTAAATTTTCTTGTTGATAACCTCTTTTATATCAGCAGTACTAATAATCTCAGATGTTATAACGAATATGTTACAAAATAACAATATGGGATTTTGAATGTATTTGAACCCAATATGGAGAAATGGGACATCGCCTATATATACGTGACTATAAACGTGGTTGTGGGTTCGATCCTCACTAGGGTTCATTTTTTTTCTACTGTCTTATTACAATTAGTACAGAATGCGTTAAGACCATTTCTGCATCCATCTTGGTTTTGTTACTCAAGGCGCTAAATTTGTATTGGAATTGGAGACTCCGTAGAAAGCAGAGAACGAATCCTAAAGCTAGCATTTTTCTGTCAGTCCAGCTGTATTGGGAGAAAATGAGAAGATGAAAAAAGTACAAGTACCTATAGATTATACTACGAAATGGAATATTGATAGTATTCTGGGTTACTAGTTAAAGCTAACCTGTTTTGTAAAGGACAACTAGGAGGTAGAATATAGTGTCATTGACTCAGGAAGCCAGTATTTTCTTGTTTAGACAAATAGTATTAACCTATTTAATAATATTTATTTCAATAAAATATTCCATGAAAATATAATTAATACACTTTTTTATTTTATTTACTCGTTTAGTAAGAATTTAAATGATCAATCGCGTTCGGGTACTCCCCGTTTATATGTAGTTCTCAGAGTTGCGATAACGAAAATGTTCAATTATATTAATAAAAAAACAGATACACAAATTTTATTCTTGTTATTTTGTGGTTCCGTCATGAAATTTTTAAAACTTTTATTTTTTTTTGAATTTAACAAAATTGCAAATTTATAATATTTAATTTTTTCTCGGGGGTTATATGTTCTTTTGACAGCATAAGTTTTTTAGTTATAACCTCAAGGCAAGCCAAATGTCAAAAACTATAGACATAATACCGTTTCTTCAGATACGTGCATGTAAATTAAGTGAAATCTTATAATTATGTTGTTAATTCGTTGCCGCGCAGGGGCACAAATGTGTGACTGTTAGCGCTGCAGGTTGTCGGTTCGATTTCCACTCGAGAAAATTTAGTATTTAAGATTTTTATTTGTTCGCTCTGGTGGCCAGGCAAAAAGCGGTGTTAAGTTCCGCCACTAACACGCAACGCATCCAGATTTCGGCGGAAAATAGGGAGCGGAGTGAGTGAGATTCAACCATCCCTCTGCATACCCTGCTACATGCGGGATACAGCGTGAAAGTAAAAAAACCATATGCTTATACAGAATTCTATAAGTTAATATAAGATTCTATCATAAGTTTTACTTTCTGCTGCCCGATGTGTCATCGAAGTCTGCATTCACCCATCTCTGTTTGCCACAAGACCACGAAAGAGATAAAATGAGGATTCATATATTTATAGCTCGAAGTCTTATTTAATTGATAATGTATTCCAAGGCAGAGTCCAGTTGTGAACTTTGTATTTTAGACGTGTGTAGTGCAAAATGATTAAATTAATATATATCGTGTTTTTTGTATATTTGAGCTGCGCAGACGCTGGTAAGTGATTTTTTTACTATATATTGTTATGATATTATTGATTGATTATTGATTTTGTAAGAAGTATCCAAAGAATAATGGTGACAAAGGAATATGTGCATCGTGAAAGAACCATATATTTAAATACCAAGTCAAAGATCTATCTAGGATAATGCTTTTATTAAATTAATTAAATAAGATAGACCATAGGCACAATGTTTGTCTGTAAATGCGTCAGTTATGGGTTCATTTTGTGATATATACATTTTCCGAAGTGATGGGATATACTAATCGTTTTACAGATTAGTTTAAGTCTTCAAATATAAATTTACATTTATTAAACCATTTCAATTACTTTTTAGTTTACAGTACACTTTTAATAATTATATTTTAAGAAATTTACAACATGTATTACATAAAAAACATATTTAATTTCAAAACTAATAATATTGAATTTCTAAATTAATTATCTTACAAAAAACAAACACCAATTTTATGAAATAATTAGAAACCAATACCGTCAATGAACTCGTGACTCGAATCAGTCTTATTTTAGTATGTTGTCACTATAGATTTACTTACATTAAATAATTGTTCTTGGAAACGTATTGTAGAGAAAATATTATAATTTATGGGATTTCTTAATTAATTTTAACATTTTGTGTTAAATAATACTTATTTGGCTACATTTTTTTTTCAGTTTGCCCCGGGCTAGTAACAAAGAAGGAATGGGATGGACTAAGTCCACTCCAAGTCCAATACCTCCCGCGACCTGTGGGCCTCGTCATCATTCAACACACTGTCACCCCCACTTGCGATAGCGACGCCAGCTGTGTTGATATAGTTCAAAGTATACAAAATACGCATATGGAAACATTGGACTATTCGGATATTGGCATGTCGTATGTATAATCTTTTTATTTTCATTTATATGATTTACTTATTGGTTATTAAAGAAAAGGATTGATATTTGATCTCTGTCTAACGAGAATTTTTTTTCTATCTTTTTTCACCTTAACCCTACATACAGAGTTAAACTGTCATGGTAGTGTTAGGAAATTCCGCTCTCATTATGACGCTTCCATTCCCCACTTTCTGCTGGATTCTTGAGGCATTGCGTGTTGAGTGACCAAACTCAACGCCTCGCTTTGCCTCTTTACCAGAGCGAGGAAATGAAATGAATTATATTGTCATTAAAATGCGCAAAGAAATAAATATTTTAAAAAAGATAAAAAGGGCACATATTAATATATTATAATAAACAATTTTATGTAATTTATTTTATAGATTTCTAGTTGGTGGTAATGGCAAGGTGTATGAAGGCAGTGGCTGGTTGCATGTGGGAGCGCATACCTATGGGTATAACAGAAAATCGATCGGAATTTCATTTATAGGCAATTTTAATAGTAAGTTAAAAAATATTATTATTCTTAAAATTAATTATAAACTTGTATACATAGAGAAGAGAAATAAAATAAATAGTGACAGTGTTATATTTTTTAAATTGTAAAATAAATAAATAATAACACTAAGCAAATAAAATAATCAAGCCGGATTATCCTTTTCAGGTGATCAACCAACGCAAGCGGCGCTAAACGCTGCTCAAGAACTAATTAAATGCGGTGTAGAACAGGGTCATCTGTCTCCAGACTATAAACTAGTAGGCCATAAGCAAATTTCCGCGACCGAAAGTCCTGGGAGGAAGCTGTACAATGAGATCAGGAGGTGGCCGCACTTCTTAAATGACGTTTCATCTATTAAAAATTAGTATATTAATACTTTACGCGATATATATTTAGTATTTGTCTTTTTTATATCATAATCCTATATCTTATAAAACAAAGTCGCTTTTCGTGTCTGTCTGAACTTTCTAACTCTTCTTCTTCTAAACCACCCAACGGATTTTTATGCGGTTTTCACCATTAGGTCGAGTATTTCTCAGGGAAGGTTTATATATAGTTTATTATTTGTACATTCTTATGTAAATTAACATAAATACGATAAATGTGTCTAAAGTCCTACCCGTTTAGACACTTTCGCGCATGCGCTACTTTAATGGTAAGTACTACATGAAAATAATGTACTGGAGTATTGTTCCTCTTAATGAGATCTACAAAAAAGTCCGCGAGAGCATATTTTTATCTTTCAAGGATAACGTGTAGTGATCATATTTCTGTCTAAAAATAGTAATTTCAATATATTTTTTATTGTGTGGAATATTTTTCCATAATGGTATTAATCCTTATCCTTTAAAATACTTTATTAAATTTCTACGTTAAAAGAAGATAAAATTTGCTTTTTACACTATTTCGAAATTGCGAATAGTTTTAGAGAAAAACGCATTTAATTATTGACACATCACGCCGTTCACACATCAACTGTATGGAGTCAAGTTTCACTTATCCCTTACTCTCAGCATATAAATAAGTATATAAGTTACGTTGGCCATTTAATGTAGATCAAAACTGTTTTTACTGTTTTTCATTTTAATAAGTACTTTAGAAGTTGTTACAATATCAAAAAATCCTTGCTGCGAAACGGCTCGCCACTCGCCATGCGTCCGCCGCGCCCGCCTGCCTTACATGCATCGGTGGTTCAGTGGTAGAATGCTCGCCTGCCACGCGGGCGGCCCAGGTTCGATTCCCGGCCGATGCATTCTATTTAATTTTCCTCACAGGCAGCCACGTAGTGCTTGCTTTTCATCAGGGACAGAATACCCTCTTCAGCATTAACCACAAGCTCGAAAAAAAAAACCCGCCTGCCTCTATAGCAACGAAGATTTAGATGGGTTTGCACGTATTGGATAATTGGAGTTGAATGTATTATTTCAGCGCGATATATTTGGTTTCATTTTTTTTGTAGTAGTTATTAGTAAGTAGGCTTTTGTTTATAATTTCTTCCGTTTAAAAATAGTCATTTAAATATATTTTAATAAGTAAGATACTTACTTGAAAAGATTAGTAGCACACATTTAAAATTATGGTACCTACTAAAAAATAATTGGGAAATCCTTATTGAAACTACGAAAATGCGGGTTGCAAACATACATTATATGAATAATCCAGTAGTAAAAGCGGGCGAAGCCGCAAGGGGGTCGCTAGTAATATTATAAATGTGAAAGCAAGTTTGTTTGTTACATTTTCACGCCAAAACTCAACTCACTCTATGATAATCATAAAACTTTGTACACCAATTCTTAAAGGTATTAGAAAAGATACAGAATTAGTTTTTTGGAAAATATTATAAAAAATATATTATCCTTTGGATATAATAGAGAAAAACGTTTTAGGAAGTGAAACCGTGTTTGAGTATAATACCTACGACATAAAATTATGTGCAAATCTTTATATATATATATATATATATAGCTATAGATATATCGACATTGTCGATTTCCGTTAATACAAACTTTTGGCACGTTTGTCAATATGTAAACAGAAGATGTTATATTGGACAAGAATGGGCGCAAATATACTTGTATTATGTGGGTATACATTTGTTTTATACCCGGAAGGATTTAAATATAAATCCTCTAAATTTATATGTTAAAGTTCCTTATATACCTTCATTATACAATTGCTATATAAGGAGACCTGTCACGGCGCAAGGGTACAAGTGTGTGATAGTAAACGCGACTTGTAGGTTCGATCCCCACTCGAGGAAATGAAATATTTCTTTAAATTTATAGCAAACGCGGCATTGAGTTTCTCCACTCAACATGCAATGCCTCCAAAATTCGGTGGAAAATGGGAAACGGAGTGTCTTAACACTGGGTTCCCTCTGTCTACCCTGCTCAGTGCTGTGTGCGGAATACAGTGTAAAGCTGACAAAAATGATATTGATAAATTCATTAAAGAATCGGGATTCGAATCAAAAATAAATTAAAAAAAATATTATTAATATTAAAATTAATTGAAGTAAATTGTAGCTATAAGACAATCAATGTTTATATTATAAAGTCGATAAATATAATCGATCGATAAATCTTTAAATCGGAATATCTTGAAATAAAGAAAAATGATGTACAACACACTTAAGCCTATTAACACTTTAAATCCTGATGAATTTTCTTGAATCTATACTAATATAGATATGGGTAGAAAATTAAAACGCCAATACATCTTTAATAAAATACGCAATTCTTCTCCCGAAGCGACTTTAAAATTTTTAAAGTCCCTCGGTATTGGCAAACTTTCATCTTCCTCAATTAATCCTGACCTTAATTTGAATGTCCTGAATATGCATTTTTCAACATCTTCTGCCCTTGATATTAGTGTTAAATCCTGTACTCTTTCTGAAATTCACAGTTTGCCGAAAATTAATCTCCCTACCTTTACCTTTTCTTCTATCAGTGATAATGATACCAAGAAAACCATTCTAGCTATCTCCTCTAAAGCAGTAGGATCTGACGATATTAGTCGTGGTATGATCACCCTTATTTTACACATCCTTGTTCCTGTAATAACCCACATTATTAATTTTTCTTTTTCCTCTAGTCAGTTTCCCGTGATGTGGCGCAAGGCATTTGTTCTCCCACTTCCTAAAATATCTAATCCTACGCTACCGTCACATTTTCGTCCCATTTCTATCCTACCTTTCCTCTCTAAAATTCTAGAATCCACCGCTTACCAACAAATCTCTAGGCATTTTTCTAAACACAATCTATTAAACCCTCTACAGTCCGGATTTAGAACTGGTCATAGCACCACTACTGCTTTACTGAGAGTCACTGAAGACGTTAGATCAGCAATGGAAAATAAGCACTTAACTGTGCTTATTTTAATAGATTTCAGTAATGCATTCAATGCCGTAGACCATGATCTTCTTATTGCACTCTTATCCTGCGCTAACGTCTCCAGCACAGCTTTACAATGGTTTTCGTCTTATCTTCAGGGGCGTCGGCAGTCGGTTCGTGTAGGCCAGACCTCTTCTGACTGGCATGATGTGACAGCTGGTGTCCCTCAAGGCGGTATTCTATCTCCTCTTCTTTTTTCATTATTCATTAACTCCATCACTTCCGTTATAACCTCTCGATACCATCTTTATGCTGATGACTTGCAGCTTTATGAACACGCTAGTGTAGATAATATTGTTGGTGTTGTTAATTCTCTTAACAATAATCTCCGTAACATTTCGATTTGGTCGTCCAAATACGGAATAAACGTTAATCCTGACAAATGTCAGGCTATAATTATCGGCAGCTCGCGACAGCTAGCCAAGCTCGATTACAGCAAACTGCCCAACTTAACATATAATGGCACGGTCATCAATTTCACCACCACTGTAAAAGACTTAGGTATTATAATTGATAATAAATTAACTTGGAGCAATCATGTGGCAGATATGTCCCGCAAAATTTACGCTTCCTTGCACTCAATGGTGCGCCTCAAAAATTTCTTACCTGTGCAGACCAAACTACAGTTGGTCAATACCTTGCTGCTTCCTATTATTGATTACGGTGATGCTTGCTCCTTGGATATGAATAAAGAACTGGTGAACAAGCTCGAGCGGATACTCAACACTTGTATACGCTTTATTTATAACCTCCGCAAGTATGACCGTATATCATCTTATAGGAGGCAGCTTGGCTGGCTTTCTGTGGCTGATCGCAGGAAGTCTAGAGTCCTTTGTTTACTTTACTCCATCCTCTTCAATCCTCAGTCTCCCACTTATCTATCTTCTGACTTTTCCTTCCTTTCCTCTCTCCACGATAGATCCTTACGTTCCCAATCCAATTTTATGCTGTCCACTCCCCGGCATACGTCAGGGTTCATGTCTGACTCCTTTGCGGTCGCCGGAGTCAGGCTATGGAATGAGCTACCCGAGCCCATAAGAAAAGCTCCCTCTCGTGAGGTATTCAAGTGCCGGGTAAAAGAGTATTTTTTAGAAAATAACATAAATATATAACATTCATATATTTAATTAATTGTATATATTGGAGTATATATGGTATGCTATATAATTATATGGTTTATATTTTTATATATATTTTTTATTTCTTTTATTTATAATATCCATAATATTTTATTATAATTATATATTATATGTATAACTATTTATTATATGTATATTTATATATTTATTGGATGTATATGTTTGTATATGTATGTATATGTATGTATATTTTACTTCTGCACACCTGCATACTTATTATCCCACATGACAAGGTTGGCTGGGAGAGAATGCTTTTAGCGTTAAGCCCGCCTTTTGTACATTGTTTTTTTTGTAATTTTGTGCAATAAAGTATATATAAATAAATAAATAATATAATAAAGCGGAAGAGTTTGTTTGTTTGTTTTAACGCTAAGATCTCTGAATCTACTGGTCCGATTTACTATGTTTTTGTTTTGTATGAAAGCTGCATTCTTCAGAAGTGCTATAGGCTATATAATATTACATTACACATATGTACTAATAAATTAAAATACTTTCTAATTTAACATGCAATTTATTCTCCCATGTTTATAACAACCGTCGTTGCTAAGCAACGGTTTGCAAAGTTTCTTTGTTATTTAAGAAAACGTCACCCAAAATGAACTTATATTTTGATATAGTCTGGCAAATATGTTATTGATAATGGGAAGCACGCGCGGCAAATTGCGCAGTATACGTATGCGCAGAGAACGTTCGCTCAGTGTTACCCTGTTATGTTGTTTTACCTCACGCTTAGCAAATCACATTTACCTATACGTTAATTAAAATATCTGTCTATCATGTGTATGTTGTAGTTAATTATACAAAACGAAAATTTTATGAGGATACGTAAATATCGAAAAATAATCAGCTGTTCCATACATTGATGTCGAGAATAAATTAATTTTTAACAAAAACAAAAACCGACTTCTAACAACGAACTAAAAAGTGAAAAATAATTATATAAAGATTTTATAATTTTCAAGTCGGTGTTGTAGCATTAGTTTGACACCGACTTCAAAATTATAAAATCTTTATATAATTATTTTTCACTTTTTAGTTCGTTGTTAGAAGTCGGTTTTTGTTTTTGTTAAAAATTAATTTATTTTACGATTTTTAGTGATGGGTAGATCTTAAAATGATGCTTCTTGAACGAGTGGTGATGGTGGTGGTAGTGGTTGTCAACGAGTGGTTGTGATTGTTCTATGTAAAACTTCATTTAATTAGCTATTATTTTTGTGCAAAGTTAGATTTTGGTATATTGACAAGAACAAACATAAAATGTATTTGGGTAAATTCGGAATCTCCCTTTTTTGAAGTTGGTTGAAAATGAGAACATCCTCTTTTTTGAGATTGGTTGAAAAGAAATGCAACGATCAGGAATCTCACTTCTGACATCAATTTAAAAAGTTTTTGCTTGTAACTATTACAGTATAATTAATTTTTGACCAAAAAAAACAAACTTTCTCAATTTTCTCCGGATTCCATAATCGAAACCTAACCAAACTTTCACCAAATTATCCTTGAAGTGTATCCTTTCAAATAAAAAAAGAATCATCAAAATCGGTTGGCGCGACATTGAGTTATTCGGCTATTAGTCGCGCACATGCATAATGCAAATTTAAGACTTATGTGATTTTCTCAT